>JASDQU010588373.1:4601-26671 GCA_032191745.1 Picea mariana
ATGAATTGCCTAGTGTTTACGCAGATGATGAATGGACTAGAGTTTTCGTAGATGATGAATTGCCTAGGGTTTACGGAGATGATGAATGGACAAGGGTTTCCGCACATCTAATTAAATGTTCATGCACTTTGAAATTTGAATATTTAGCCAAGGAACATAAAAGAACATAAAACATACTCATTTCATGCACAATTTCATTTGGTAAATATATAAAGGTATTAAAGGATGATTCAAGGATTGAAGTCAAGTAGTTAGATATTGGTGAGAGTGGATTTTCATAGTTTAATTTTGGAGTTCAAAATAATAGGTTTGGAATATTTTTTTTTTCAAAAGAAAAATAGCTCAAATTATATTGAAATATTTTTTTACATCAACAGCGCAAAAGATACAAGATAGATCGATCTTGTAGAACATCCCTCATTTGTCGTAATCTCTATCCCATCAATCTAATACATGAAACATAGCTTCTCAAATTGAAGAGAAGCTCAGGGCTAAAGGGGAAAAAAAGTTGCCCCTATAACTAAGGCATAAGGTCTAAACCAAAAATAAAAGCAAAAAGAAGTCATTTCCAGCAATGGAACAGTCCTCAAAATTTTAGAAATTTTTTAAAAAATTTGGAGGCTTTCTCTTTCACCGTCCCAAGTGAAATATATCAATCTCCCTTTAGGAGATTTGAGATCTCTTTTAGACAAGATATCAACCTCTTCATTTGATTCTCTGTATATGTGCTGAAAAAAGGTGTCTTGAAAACTTTTCTCCAAATTACGAACTCTGTGTTTCCAACCTTCGCTTTTGGTGGCGAGTAGATTGCCCTTTTGTTGCAGCCACTCGATCACAACCTTGGAGTCCCCCAACATCTGAAGATGATGTATATCCAAGAGTTTTGCCAAAATAAAAGTTGCCCACACTCCAACTAACTCACCTTCGTATTGGAGCCTCTCCGCAATTGAAAATCCACCTTATATCTGGATCATAGAGTCTTTTCATGGATCCCCCTGCCCCACAAATTGCTCCCTCGTTTATGGATGCCCCGTCGAAGAAAGCCACTGTGTATCCATTTACACGTGAAACCGAACTCAATCTTAATGTATTTTGCCTATGCTCTGAATGTTTGTGGGAGAGGCTATTTAATGTTCTGTGGGCTACGACATTGGAAGAGGGATCTATCCCTTCGAAAAGTGCTTTGTTGTGCTCCAACCACATGAACCAACAAATCAACATAGGAAGATTCTTAGGCACGACTTTGTTCTGCAGCCAGATCTCCATAGCATCGTTTAGATTTTGACCGTTCCATTCCAAATCCTTTTTCAGCACTGAAAGGCAAGAAAACCAGATTGCCTTTGTGAAATGACAGTGAATAAATAGGTGAGAATTGTCTTCAACGGCCTCTCTGCACAGATAGTAGACCCTCGGGCCCATCCACCCCTTTTTTGGTAAAGCTTCCCATGTTAGAATACTGTGATATGCCGCTAGCCAGAAGAAAAGTAATATTTTTAATTGAATTTTCCACCTCCAGAGTTTAATCTTCCACCCTGTCAGAACCGGAAATGACTGAAATGAAACTAATGCATTATAGCAATTCCTAACAATGATCTTGCCAGATGAGTCACCTCCGCTCCAGATAAGTCCGTCTTCTTCATCTGCTTGGAGCGTAAACCCTGCTTGACTAAGTCCATGTGTAAATAAATCCCTTTCATTTGCTTGTGCGTCCATTAAACCTAGATCATCACTACGCTTCCAGATCTCAATATCGGATACCATATTCGTATCAGCTAAAGCTTCCGCCAGCGTGGACACTCCCCTTTCTTTTAAAATGGTAATAAGTCCCTAGGAAAGGAAGGCGTTGTCCCCCATATCCATTATCCTATCACGTCCCACACTCACTTGTGAGCCCGAACCAGGCAGCCAACTAAGCCAGTTATTAATCACTGGTAGTGCTCGCCTTAAGCTTGTCCAAATTTTAGAAGCTGGAGAATTTTGGTGAGAGTAGTGTCTAATCCACCTGAAGGTTGAGGAGTTGTGTAAATACTTCTCTTTAATAACCTTATGCCAGATGTTGGGTTGATTTAATACCCTCCATAGAGTAACAGTGTTCAATGCCAGATTGAAAAGAGGTAGGTTACGAAACCCCCAACCCCCAAACTTTTTCGGTTTGGAGAGAACCTCCCATCTACAGAGGTGGTATTGCTGAGCTTCCAAGTGTCCCGTCCACAAAAAAAAATGAAACATTAATTTTCTAATTTTATTTAAAATCATTGGAGGAAGGGCTTCCATGGTCATCCAATACACATATTGTCCTTCCAATACCAATTTTAACAAGATAAATCTCCCCCCAACTATAGCCATCTAGTTCCCCAATGATTGATCTTATTTGATACCCTGACCACCATCCACTCCCAATCAGCTGCGCGTTGTGACCCTGCCTTCAGGACATAACCTAGATACCGAAAGCCAACAAAATATATGGCTAAGATATTGTTGGGTATGGAGTCTACCCATGCCTTCATCTAGTCTTTAGTGCAAGAGATTGAGGGTTCTAATGCTTCAAATTTTGGGCAAATGGAACCACTCTTTGGGACATGGGATTCAATGACAGGCCAAAGTTTCTTATTCAACAACCATTTTTAGTTAAGCGACGTCTTCTGTAGTTCTAGGTCCTCGACATTAACCCTAAACCATAGCTCTTAGTCCACCTAGAAACTCTTCTTCGCCTACTGATCTAAGCGATGAGTCATTATTTTATGATAATGGTGGAAAATGAGACATATTATTCTTTGAGAATCTCTATCTCATCGTGATCTTCTTGAGGTATCAAACAACCCTATTTTTGCCACCAGTGAAAAGAGTCAATCAACAACAGACTACTACACATATGTTGGAAAAAAATTTGAGCACAAATTTGCTACAAAAGTTTTTGTACGCCCTCTTACACCACTGATGGTGTACACTCTTTTCACCAAATTGTACACCTGATCTGGATTAGATATATGAAGTATATATATTTTTTGGGTTAAAGTTTTCATGATGGATTCTAAGTTACAATTGGTTGATTACTCTAAAGGGATTTGGTTTTAGAGACAAATTACTATCCTAGGATATGCATAATGGTCAATGTTTTGGTCCTGTGAAGGGGAGAACCTCTGCAGGGAAGGAATTTCTAGTCTAAAAGAGTGGTTATAGCACGAGGAATAAATCTAATTGGGTTGTGATTTGATTATTCCCTCCTTGCATGCTATTCCAAGTGTGACATCCATTACCGGTCTGGATGTCCACTAGTCGTGTATCTTCAATAATTTCTCTAAACCTTAAGCTGTAAGAATTTAACTTGTGGTGACCCCCACATTTCTCTCTGAGTGAGATTGTTAGATTGAAATCACCTCCCAAAATCTAAGGCTACCCTTGATAGAGGTTCATAATAATTTTCAATGTGTCTAGAAAGGGGTCTTTAAGTGTTGAAATGGATGGGCCATAAACATTTGTAATAAATCCTTTCTCTTGTGTTTCCCTAAATATGTATTTTATATATATATAACATTATGTCTTGATGCACTCTTCTATGGTAATTAGAACTGGGTATCAAAGCAAAGAAACACCACCTGTAAACCCAGTATCTTCTACCACCTCTAACTCACTATATCTCCAACATTTTTTTTCTATGTTGATCATGGTGCCCCTAGCACATTTAAATTCTTGAATTAAGATGACTACACATTTTACTTGTGCCATGTGTTTACTTAGCAAACGTTGCTTTCTAGGAGCACTAAGTCCTTTGATGATTCATGATAAAACCATCATAATTAAACCTTGGATGGGATGATAAGTACTTGTCTAGTAGTCCTATTGTTTGGCCAAAGTCAACTAATAGGGCTCCCTCTTCCTCTATTTTTTTTCTTTAATGTCATGCTTCCCTCCTTCATCTCTTCTCTTTGACATTTTTTTTTTTATGCTTTCAAGGGATTGGTTTGAATGCCTAAGCCTCTTGTCCTCTTGTGGAGTAATATATGTGTTATTCGATTTTACGGATTGCTTCATGATATATTTTTGTAACTACTGAAGTTGTGGGATCTGTAGATTAGAGAGAACTTGTTCTCCATGGAGAGCTATTAGGATAGATATATTTAGTTCTACCTATTCCACATCCATGATGTCCTAATGTTCCTTGTCCTCTAAGTCCTATAGGGTTCCTCCTTGTAGATCCATTTCCTAATCTTCCACATCTCCTTTTGTATTGTTGAGATTAGGGTTCATTAGTGTTTTTTTATTTCGTTTTGGTTCATCGGTGTTGAGTGGGGTGTCGATTGTTGCATCCTTTGTTGAAGCCATACCCTTATCTATCTTTGAGAGGGCTTGGAAACTAATGTTATTGCATACTGGGGCTATGGGTGTAGTATTAGTATTTTTCCTACTATATTTATTTTTAGTAGAGACTTTAGTGAAACCCTTCTAATATGTGGTCTCTTTTCTTTTATTATCATTTTTAGTGGCATTGAGCGAACAATCTTGTAAAATATGTCCATGCTCATGACATTTATGACAATGGAACGAGATGTGTTCATAATCAAGAGTCTCCACCCATTCTTTGTCCTAAAAATTTATGAAGATTGATTCCAGAGAGCCCAAAAAATGTTCATATAGACACAAATATGCASATATGAAGTGTATTACCCCTTTTTTGAGACCTCCGAGGTTTTGATGAAGGTTCATGAGGTATTTCCTATATCTTCCAGCATTTCCTTCTCTAAGAACTCCTAGGGTAATGAATAAACATGGATRCAGATCAGGGTTTTTGTAAAGTCTTCTTTCTCCGAGCTAAAACTCTCCATCCAATACCTCATACRCAGACCTATGGAATTGAAGAAGTAGGTTTCAAAAAATAATTCACATGTATGTTTAAAATAACTTTAAAAATATTAATTGTATATGAAATATGTAAATAATGATGCTTACTTTAATAACTTTTATGTGCTTATTTAGATGTTGTTTATCTTTCCAATTATTCAATGGATWTTATCCATTAATAATCAATGAGGAAGAAAATTTATATGATTTTTAATTATTAAAATAACTTTAATTTTCATTATTTAGTTTGAMATAAATAATAAATTATAAATATTATTGAAAAAAAGTTATATGATTTTTAATTATTAAAAAAATTATATAATTATTAATTATTAAAATAGTCTTTTTGGTAGCTAAGCACTTTTATGGAATATGTAAATAATAGCATTAGCTCCTTCCTTATTTATTTCTTTTGACATGATGGTTATCTCTCTAATTAATAAAAGAAAATTTATATGATTTTTAATTATTAAAATAGTTTTTTAGAGTAGTTGATCACTTTTATGAAATATGTAAATAACATCACCAACTCCTCCCTTGTTTATTTCGTTTGACATGATGGTTATTTTTCTAATTTTTTTGGGACATAAATTAACCATTATTTATGGGATATAAATTATCCATTAATAAATCATATTACTTTTTATTATTAAAATGGTTTTTGGAAAATCATTTATCACTTTTATGAAATAGGCAAATAATGCCACTTACTCCATTTTACATGATGTTTATCTTTCTATTTTTTACTAAACATTAATTATCCATTAATAAATTATAAATATAAGAAATAATGTTTATATAATATGTGATTATTAAAGATGTTATTTGGAAAATAAAATAGGTGGTTATTAAGCAAATATGATAGGTTTAAATACTAATTAAATATGTCACTTGATGTTTATTTTTTTAAGAATTTATTGCATATAAATTGGAAAAAATACAGGTAGGGCATAGAGACTATGTCATTGGAACCACAATATGGTTATCTGGGGAGGAATTGAGCTTGGATGACCATTTGATCCCCATCCGGATAGACTAAACTCACACCTTGAACAACTCTCTAGCACGTCTCTTAGACCAGGATGATCAAGTAATTTGGTCCTACATTTTTGGAGGGAAATATTCTCCCAGACTTGGTTACCTGGCCCAATTCCAAGTTACAAACATGGACCCTCACCATGGTGGGGAAAGCCTCTCTGGAATTTAAATAGCCCACCCAAATCAAAATTATTTATGTGCTTCTCCTTCATAATAAGGCCCCAACGTGGGAAAACCTTCAGAAGTGATCTTTCATAGGTCCTAGCAGATGTACCCTTTGCAAATCAGAAGAAGAGACAAGTACACACCTCTTTTTAAATTGCACATTCACAAATACAATGTGGTCTGAAATATGTTTCTCTTTAGGACCTACACTAATTTGGAATGTGGCACATATCTCAGAGGCACTTCATAATTGGTTTAGTGATCAACACAATCAAAACTGTAAATCCCTCCCCCTTGATTATCTGCTGGGAAATTTGGTTACCACACAACCATGCCATTTTTTATGATAGAATTGGATCTACTTCCCTCACAACCATCTCATGTCTCAAAATATTCTCTACCTTTCCCCAAAAAAGCACAATCTCTACCTTGTCGAGAGTTTCACAGCCTCTAGAAATCAACAAAGACTCCCCATGGGCTTCTTTTGATGGGGTTGCACAATAAAATCCCTCCATGTGAGGAGTAGGGGAATCATACATTTTTCAAACAACCACTCCCTTTCCTTCTCCGCGGGACTGGGATATGCAACAAACAACTACAATGAGCTTATGGCACTCTACCTTCTGCTACTTTTGGCCCTTGAAAAAAACATTAGGCAGCTGAACATTTTTGGGGATTATGTGTTTGCAATTGAATTCATGGAAGACACACACATCCTAATGTCATACACACTTCTTTGAGTGCTTGAGGAAATAAAAATACTCACTGCATATTTCACTCACATCACTTTTACTCATGTTTATAGGACTCATAGCCAAGAAGCAGACCAACTCTCCAAAGTTGGTTTGGACTTGGAAAAAGGACGATGAAAGTTCAAAGAAGAGGGCTCAGAAGGCACCTCTAAATTTATTCACAACCCTTTGTTCGCTCTCTGATTAATCTATGAACATGATATGTTTTTGCATGTTATGGACATCAATGAACAATCATGCAATTTTGAAGGAAATATGAGAAATTTTGATGTATATTTTATTGGAATTCTTTAAACTATGAGTGGCAGATCAACCAAATAATATAATATAGATGATATTCCTCTCTTAAGGAGATTTATGAACTTCTCAACAATCCTATACTTCCCACCAGCGCCAGATGATGGAATGCATGTGGCATATACTGATGTAATTTTGTTTCTCATAAATAAATTACTTGTTTTTTTCCTTGGAAAAAAAACTATAAATTGAAAGAAATAATAAATGAATTTTAATTATTAAAATGATATATTTTTTCAATTATTTATTGTATATGATGATGATGATTCACATCCATTAAAATCTAATTTGATTTATGGAACCTTAAGAAGATAAAACATTACTTGTAAATTATAAATTTAAGGATTAAAATTTAAATGTGTTTAAATTATTAAAATGAGTTATTTTAAGAGAATGGGTGTTTCGTGATTGAATATATAAGTTTTAAATATTTATAAAATATCTTATTAAATGTAGATGGTTTTTTTCGCCTAGATTACCATGGGATGATATAAGTGTAACACATCTCAAGAAAGCACCAAACCAAAAGAACAAGTTCATTAGAATGACCCAAAGATCTCTCAAAAGGGAACTCAAGTAGTTACCAAGCCAAGAAAAGGGAAAAGGGAAACCAAATTGGGGGWAAAAGGGCCAAAACATTCTATAAATAGAGGTGGACAACTCATTTTAACCATTGCAATTTGAAAAATAACCAAAAAGGTAARAAACCCTCTTCCTCAAAATGYGAATTCAAGGMGYACGGTGGACAAAAGATCCTCATACTTGAGCCAAGTAAGTAAGAACATCCTTTCGTTTTATTTTCATCCATCCTTTTTTGCTTAAATTATTGTTTGGAAGGCATGTGCCCTTGTAAAAGGGTCGTGCCTGCATGTACGCAGGTTKTCCATTCCCATTACACATATGTATGYGGTAAAAGTAACACTTAGCACGCGTACATACACAATTGTCTTAAGGACAGCCTGCATACACCTCTTTTAATGTTCAAAGAAAGTGAAACAAGGGCTAAACCTCTCCAATTTTTTTGCAACATGATGTATGTCCATTGGTGGGAAAGGGAACACGAGGAACTAGATGTCTTGGTGGAGGAGGATCCTGGGGCTATTGCCATGTTGAAACAGTGTGGTATGTGGAATTTTTTTCCAATGTCCATTCATGAGGGCACAACCTAGGTTGTTGAACCACTTGATAGAGTATTGGCATCTAGATGCAGAGGCATTCATGCTAGAGGGCTAGTTACTGACTCCGATGAAGGAGCACATATACTTTTTGACCAGCCTCTACAAGAGGGGGGAATCAGTCAACTTGAGGACCTTTCCTCCAAGGCCATACAACATAGAGGACTATATTGGTATGTACTGCAAGGCAGGCACTGAGAAAGTAGGATCTCAAGTGTTGATACACAAGATCACTAGCCTTAGTCTCCATATTATTCATGATTGGGCGGATCATGGGATCCACAACACTTCACCAAGCCTCCCATGCACAGATGGATTGTGTAGTTCAATGCTTTGATGCCACTATTTTTTACTGGAGCACTACCATGCTTACATGCATGAAGAAACAACTCACCGACTATCACAAAAGAAAAAACAAGAACTTCGGGTTCGGGACTGTATTGTGCACTTTCTTCTTCTTGAAGAGTGCCTAGCCTTATCCTGAGGGAGACAGTACAAGGCCATATTGCCTCCTTTATGACATTGTGCAGGTGGGAAGCTTTGTTGCCTAGATAGGGTGCAGGGAGGGTCCAAGAGGCCTTTGATGGAAATTTTTTTGATTGGTGGTCCCGTCAGATTCCAGTGATAGAGGACTACCCATATGTAGGGATCAATTTCCTCAAGGATCCTAATATTCCCATCCCCCCTGGTGAGGAGCGCATAGAGATAGGTAAACACACTTTTAAATTTATTTAAGCTTTTAAGTTTTTTAAATATTATCCTTTTTATGTTAACGTCAAAGTACTGACTCAAAGATCTATTATATACAGATGCAGAACCAATGCAACTGGTTGACATCGCCAGGACTAGGCGCCATCCTTGACTAGAGGCCGGACCAACAGGAGAAGGAGGGCCAACAACTGCAAGAGGAACCCCAACCGAAGAGGATGAGAGAGTATCACGGTGAGTAGAGAGGGACCTGATGGCTCTCACTCATGCAGTGTCGATGGCATAGATAGAGGACCTTCCCTCGGTTATGCAACCACATGTAGTAGTGGTTCCTAGGACTTGGGTCCAGTTGTTCTGGCATCTTGCAAATGTCATGTTTCATTATAGTAGGGCCAATAGGTCTAGACCATAGTTAGCATTGGACCACACATGTGTCAAGGGAACTTTTTGTACTCAATAGTGAGGGCTTGAGCCCAACGATGTATACCAACTCTATTTGAGGATTTATGGCCCATTTTTTACTTATGACACTAGTTTTTGGGATATATTATATATACATCTTTTTGTCTTATGGATAAACATTTTGTACAAATGTATTTACATGTGCATGTGTGTGTTTTTACTTTTATGTGTGAGCAACATGCTAATCTAATACTTGATTAGCCAATGTATCAATTAGTTGATTAGATCTCCTAGGAACATGAATATAAGTAACATAATCAAAATAGTGTTCTAAGAGACATACCCTAAGGAATCGTCGATGAAGGATGGGATCATAAACACAGTATACCCCATTTAATTGAGACACAACCAGTTGAGAATATAGATAAACCCAGAGGTGAAAAATACCATGTGACAAGGCATCACGTAGTAACTTTATTACTACATTGTACTCGGCAACATTGTTGGTTGCTTCGCCTAGACAAATACCTCCAGAAGACATCAACTAACCAAAAGGTGTGAAAATTACCCAAGTTGCGGAAGCAAGCCTCCAAGTGTGTCGGCTAGCACCATCTGCGAACCCAATATAAACTTTAGAGTCACTTAACATCTGTCACAGTGAAAAGACAACACAATGACTACACATCCATAAAACAAAAAAGACAAGACTATATAAAAAACTATACATATATACAAGAAGTCACGCTTAGGCGATGGACCTAAGTGTAATACTTCTTAAGGTAGAGCTCGTTTCTAGGCTCTGGTAAAGCGTTACCCTTGAAATCAACCAGTCGATAAGAACCCTTTTCTAAGACTTTTTTCACAATGAATGGTCCGAACCACATGGGTTTGAACTTGCCTACCCCCAAGGGATCTTTGTCTTGATCATAGACTAGGAAAATATTTCCTTCGGAGAAAATCCAAGGGCAGATGAACCAATCATACTGACACTTGACACATTGTTTGTGAGCCTCGTTGGCCAAGGCTGCATCTCGACGCTGCTCATCGAGCTACTCGAGATATAAATATGTTCTTCAAGCGGTTTAGTGTTGGGTAGTAGTTCCATTGCCAACTTTAGAGAAGGGATTTGACATTCAAAGGGTAAGACTGCCTCTAGCCCGTAAACAAGTTGGAAAGGATAAAAACTGGTAGCAGTCTTGATTGAAGTTTGATAAGCCCAAAGTGTTCAGTACAACATCAAATTCCAATTTGACTTGGCCGAATTAATCGTTCGTTGAAGAATAATCTTGAGAGAATTATTAAYAGCCTCTAGTTGACCATTGGCTTGCAGGTAGTAAGGCGACGATTTTCCTATTTAAACCMTAGKKKTGATKTTAATTTAAACATCATTTTGTTCTGGAAGTGACTGCCATGGTCTGTGACAATCTCCTTCGAAATATYGAACCTGGCTACGATCTAGTTAAAAMTGAAAAGGGCAGTCGTTTCCCTGTAATTGTTGAATKTCGGCACAACTTTGACCCAYTTAGTAAAGTAGTCTACTACTACGAGGATATAGCAATGCCCCCTAGCCAAAATTGGGTGACATGTAGTGAAATCAATCCCCCACTTGGTGAAGGGGCTGACAAAAATAACTGGGAACATGGGAGATAGTTGTGCATGCATCTTCTGAGAGAAKATCTAGCATAGGTKGCACTTCTTGACTACCTCTACACAATATTTGATTAACGAGGGMCAAAAGTATCCAACATGAAGAATATTTTACGCTGTTTCCAACCCAAACAKATGACCACCACATGAAACTGTGTGACAATTGTTTAAAACAAGATCTACTTTTTTGTGAGTGAGATATCGACGGAGAATGAAATACACTCCTCGATGATATAAAGTGTCATCGAGGATAAGATAATTCTATKCTTGGTGTTGTATTCRTCGATGTTCATCGYGAGAAGTAGAAGAAGGGAACTTCAAAGTCTGAATATACACAAKTATATCTCCATACCAAGGAATCGATGATGCGATAAGAAAAATATCTTCATTGATCGACGACTCTTTGAGTGAAATATCACCACTTTTGACCAAAAGTTATGAGATTAGTTCAACAAAGACCAAGGACTTTTTAGATTTTACTGAAACAAAATCCAAGTCAAACTCTTGCAGGATGACTATCCATCAACTGCTTTTCCCGTCGATGACCTGTCGTGTTAACACATATTGAAAAGGGTTGACGACATCTATGACGATGGTCTTGCGAAGTAAGATGTAATGACAAAACTGTTGGACATCTTCCAAAGCGAGTTTCTCAACATGTGTGTAGTTGAGTTCCGATCCAACCAGGCCTCGACTGAGATAGTAAATAAAATGTTCTTCGAGCGCATCATCCTCTTGGACCAAGACCATGCCAATAATAGACTTTGCGGAAGCCAAATACAATAAGAAATCCTTGCTATAATCCAGAGGGATGAGTAGAGGGGCAGATGTCAGAGCGTGTTTCAATGCTTCAAAAGAGTATTAAGTCGCTTCATCTCAACGTAATGTTACCCATTTTTTCAAGAGACACATGAACCCTTTAGTAATATCGGCATAGTTAGCAACAAAACATCGAAGAAAATTGGCTTTCCCCTATAGACTTTGAAGTTGGGGGATTTTGCACGGGGGAGTAAATTGAATTATTTCCTCAACCTTCATAGGATCAACCATGATCCCTCTAGTTGACATGACAAAACCTAACAAGCATCTCGATGTCACACAAAAACTACACTTGTTTGGATTCAGGTGAATCTAATAGTAGAAACACCTCTCAAAGATAGGTCGTAAATGGTCGGGATGATTGTATCTCTTACAAGAACGTGATGCCAAATCATCGAGATATGCCTCGACTATGTGTTTGAGGTCATGGAAAGAAAAAGGCATGGCCCGCTAAAAAGTGTCTCCAACATTCTTAAGGCCAAAAGGAAATTTTCTGTACGCGAATGTACCCCAAGGAAAAATAAAAGTCATTTTATGTTGATCCTTGGGTTTGATATGAATCTGATTGTACCCAGAAAAACCATCCATGAAAGAAAATACCTCACAACCCGCACATTCATCGACGATTTGGACAATAAATGGGGTTGGAAAATTATCTTTAGAGCAAGCTTTGTTCAGGTTGCAAAAATCCATACATATGCAGATCATCCCTTGCTTCTTATTGATAGGAACAAAAATTCAATACCCATTCTGTCAATTGCACAGGATAGATGAAACCATCCCTAATGAGGTTCTCTACTTCATTCTTTATCGTCGCTGCCTTGTGAGGATTGAATGGGTGAAGATTTTTTTAGACAGACTTAACATTAGGGTAAGTTTGGATCTCATGTTCAACGATGCATGGATCAATACCTGACATCTCCTCATAAGACTAGGAAAAAAAGTTGAAAAATTATTTAAAAAATTCAGTGTAGATCTGAATTTCTTTGGGAGAACAATCCACTCTGACGAAGGCATTTTCCACAAAACTAGGTGTTCTATCTATGTCGATAGGAATCGTTTAAGCTATACTTGCCATGTTTCCATCAACATATATAATGTGCATGGGCAAAGGGTTAACAAGACAAGGGGCATCTCCATTCATGGTCGTAATGAAATCTCCCGGCTCTATTCTCCTTAGCTCGAGTAAGAAATATGATCTATGGTGAAGATCATCCCAAAGTCTGTCTGGCCTAGTCATTTCCTCTAAAATCGCCTCGTCAGAGGGAAAGACTAAGTCCAGGGGATCGTAAGTGGTGAGAGAGTGTTGAGCCCAAACATGCTTTAGAATAGGATCTAGCTCCCGAGGGGAAGCCACATCAGGGTTGGTTGAGGATTGTTGAACAATACTATAGGMAACCTCAGCAACGAATAAGGGCATAGTCATTCCAAGGTTCCCTACCCCTTCCATCGAAGTCGATGGAGAAGGTAAAATCCRCGGGTCGTCAAAGTAACTCGTAATAAAAGATGTGACTTGAAAAAATACAACCTTCAGATGGTCAGGGACAACTGAAATAAACCTAACATCATTGGCAGGCGATGGATAATAAAAATTCCCCATCAAAGGCAGAAACAATCCAACACCTAAGTTAATGGTACCTGGMTATGGGTTGTCAATCAKCGGKACTATGGATGCCCCTGATGAAGGGCCAGGATGAGAAAAGGATAATTGACCAATGATTATAATCCGACCTTCGTGAGGAAAAAATACAACCCGAAAAATGGTGGATACGACTGTTGTCATAGAATAGGTTCAAATTCTCCCTAACAAAAGATTGTAGTCAAGAGGYGCATTGACTACTTCTACTTCAACGTACACAATTTTTCCCTCCAACTACACAGGGAAGGAGGGAATTATTCCATGTGGTCTGAAATATCGACCGTCAAACRCAATTARCAACATGGGATACGGAGACAACTCAAGCTAGTCGATGGCCTTCCAACATGCCAATGACATCATGCAAGTCGAGGCACCCTCATCAACCACCATACAGAAAATGTTCTATGCCAATGATTTCATGGTGAACACCACTACTATCTAAAAAGTGACATGGTGAGGAAGACAAATTTTATGGTCTGTAGGGTCAAAAACAATCATTCTTGAGTTAGTGGTCTCGGTTTCTCCCAAGGCAGACAACAATGCTTTCCTTTGTGAGGGGAAACTCTGGAGAACTTCCAGAGTGAACATTGTACAGGGAATTTGTGCTAGATCCTCCACGATGGAGTAATTATGAGAAGCCCTTGTGTTTGGGTTGTGAGAATCCTTTTTGAATGCACCCTTAGGGATACAGGTCATCGTTTCTCCCATTGTTTTCTCGATTTGAAGAGGATTCAGTAGATTGGAGGCTTCTTTTCCCTTCTCAACAGATTCTGGCATTCCATAGTTATGAGCCTTGGTCTATAGATTAGCTTTGGATTTCATAATATAAATGTTTGTGGCCCTGTTGTTAGTGTTTGGAGTGGGGGCTCTCTGATTTCCCCCAAGCACGCTAGTGGATGAGGAAGCTTGAGATTTTTTTTTCCCTTATGGAAAAGGGTTGGTCAACACGGTAGGCTATCATTGTGCCAATATCTTTTGGGCTTCCTTAATCCGATGACATTGGTGAGTCAAGTGGTCATTCGTGAAAAGATTACATGTAAAATTCACCTTTCTCTTTTCATTTTTTCCCTCGCCAACATTATTTGTAGCCTTCTAGTCCCCCTTACCCTTCTTGTTTTTAGGTTTCCTCTTTCCCTTGGTTTCCTGGTTACCCTTGGGATTTGTCAATTGCACATTGTGTACATTCGATGTTTGGGTTATGAGGGAAGCCGAACTAGGAATTTGGCTAGCCACAGTCTCTTGAATCGATAATTGTTGTAATTGATTAGACAACTCATCTATGGGATTACTCTGTGTTGAGACTACTATGACGTCGATGTGAGTCCCAGATTTCTATTTGGTCTTGTTGAACATCGACTATGGTGCGTCAGGAAGGATCTCATATAACATACCAGACTGAGAGTAAATCAACTCCAGTTGTTGGGCTCTCATGATAGCCTCTTCTTCGAAAAAAACTATGGATGTCACAACGTCTTTAGATACACAACGTACCAAGGACTTTAGGAACCACTCGAGAAAAAATGTGGGAGGGACCTTGACTTTAAACAAACTCTTTCATCGTTTCCATTCTTGGATGTGATCCGATATATGGTAAGCTTTCATTTGCTCGAAGTTGGCCAAAAGCTTGGTGTCAGAATTGTATCTTGCTAGTAACTGGAAATGGTTTAAGAACACCATATCCAGGTCGTTAAAGTAAGTTTACTTCGATCTATTGAGATCGATATACAATTTCACGACACCCCCTATAAGAGTGTGTTGAAACAAACACAACTGAATGGAATCATCCTTTAATGAGTTGGATGAGAACCATAAGTGAAAAGTTGTGACATGATCACCTGGATCTTTGCCAGGCTTGCCTTCAAACTTAGGGATGTATGAGGGAAACTTAATCGGCATGGGGGGCCAATGCAGATCATGACAGATTGGGTCGTTCAAAAGTCTCGACAAGTCTGGCAAATGCATAGTTTCCAGAAAAGGTAGTCTTGGTTGTGGTGAGTTCACATGAAAAGAGGGACCTAGATTTTGGTTGGCACCAGGTTTCCAGAAAAGTTTGACTGTTGGCTAGGTTTTTGGTAGATACCATGGTGGCCCTGTCCAGTGAAATGGATTTGAGTTTGATTCTGCATCGCCAGATTATTCTCGTAGTTGGACGACATGCCCTGTGCATGGATCACTCCATGTACAATATTCCAAGGACCTTGGTTGGGGATGTCCCCAGCCGACCCTCCTAGCATATGTATTGAACCCTGCTTGAGTTTCCACTAAGTGTGGGAGGGGTTTCCCATGATCGACATCCCTTGCGAGGGAAACAATCCCTGCCAAGTATTTTCAGAACCTTGTGAGGAGTAAACTCCTATCATCGCTCTCTATGAAGGATTGAAACCTTGCGTAGGGTTTTGTTGACCAAACACGGGGTTGCCCCCATCCGAGAAAGAAGACAATGATAAAGCGTTATTTCCAAATGCAATGAACAAATAAAAATTCATAGATACCACCACAGTCATGTAGGATTGAGGTCCAAGGCTCCCTCCACTGAAAAAAATACAGTTGGTATTAATCTCGATCGACTGCTAGAAAGTGCCTCCTAGCGAAGGGTACGGAGGAGGGATATGACCCCCACTGTAAGGGATAGCATTGAACGGGGTAGTGGTGCCTGTGGCGGATCCTTGCAAGGGAGACTTAAAGCTCCCTGCCCTTATACCAATGGTTTGTAGAGTAGAGTAGGTTATAACCAAACTGGAGTCAAAACTCGCCATCCCATATGAAAAGGGAGTGCCATACGTGTTTTGGATAGAGGGAACAATGGTCAAAGTCGTTGAAGGGATTGTGACACTACCCAAAGTAGTGGGAATCTGGAAAACTATAGTCATGACAGGCGAAGGTGGGGGAGGAGGTACAACACCCCCTCCTACAATAGCCAAGATGGGAGTATGAGGACTCCCTGACGAAGTAGAACTAGTTTCTTCCATCGCCACTCGTCAAACAAACTGTCATTCAGGTGAAGTCATCTCTGGAGGGACTATCTTAATTAGAAGCAATGCCGACAAGTCAGTGATCAGAGGGTTTGTTGGCCTGAAAACTTCAGCCTCAAGGTCAGAAACAATGGATTCCTCCGGAGCAGGAAAGTATTCTCTGGGATTTGGCTCAGGCACATTTTCTTGTGGCTCGGTTGCTTTGAAAGATCCTTCTTGATATATCCTATGCCTCAATGGTGGTAGAGGTGGTTCCAAAGTAACCAGCGGTAGGCCCTGAAGCCTATGCGAACGACAAAGTTGTGGATCTTCCACCTTGTGAAATGATCAATCAACACTGTAAGGTTGAGCTATCATGAAACACAGAGCACACATTAAAAAGTTCCTAATGACAAATCAAGAAAAGAACTAACTGGCAGGAAGAACGGTTACATCAATCGACACTAGAGAAACTTACCGGTGCAAGTGTAACTCGAACACGAAAACACCCTCTGGGTATACTCTGGGAAGTTTGATTCAACGTCTTCCTTGGTTACCACGGTATACCCCCATAGTCACCCGTGTAACTCCCTAAAAATAGGAAACTATGTTTCCAGCTCGTAGTTAGTCACCAAGTGGATACAGTCGATAGTGAGGTTGATCGTAATGAGCAGGATAACAAAGTCTGAAGCCTTTAAAGGGTACTGAAGGAAAATGTTCTTGAAGACAACGGAGGATATCGAACGGATTCGAGGTCCATGAGGCTCCGTAGTCAAATGAAATCAGTGTAATTCCAAAGAACGACCCTCAATATATGATCCCCACTACTCTTGGTCTAAATTTGGAGGGGTTATCTCCTCTAATTTTCCTCACATGAACTCGTGTTTATCCCCTATGTTAGAGGAGGGTCTCGGTTGACTCTTATGAAACTGGACTCTAACACTCCCTCTCACAGATTCTTATGTTTGTTTAGATAGCCTTGAAGAGTTTCCTCTCCACACCTACTTCAAGGCCCTAGATCCTAGACTAGTTGGTGAACCCTACAAACAAAAGTTTGTTTGATTTTAAGTGTTAATCGTTGATTTTAATTGGATTGACTTACTCAAAACAGTATGGTCATGCAACTTATGGTGTTTACAAGAGACGAAATAGAAGAAATACTTTATAACATTCGTGCAAAAGAAAACTAGATTCTTCAAATTGAAAGAGATGGATTTTAAATATTTGAAAATGCAAACTTTTCGAACTAGTATTTCAAGATCCCGAAATGCAAAAGTTTCCTAGAATGTGTTTTTCGTTTTACAATGTAGATGAAAACTACTAAACTTTTAGGGAAATGGAAAAGAAGGGACTTTGAAAAATAAATATTTTCTTTTGTAAAACACAACCTTTGCTACAACTACCAAACAAAATGCATAACTAAATGCAACAATTTTGATTTTTTTGAAATGCTTAGAAAAGGAGAAAACACAAGTAAAAGGCCCTTTTTCATTTTTTCAAAGCATAAATAGGATAAAGAGAAAATAAACCCAAGACTCACACAGACCCTAAACCACTACCTGAACGCATGGATTCACTAGAATCCATAGGAGGATCTAATGCTTATAAGTCGACTCTAAACCTGTAAAGAAAACAAAAGAAAATGAAGAAAAAACAGGGGATCTTTACAAAGAGCAAGTTAAACTGAATCTTTATCCCAACCAAAGACCATTAATAGAGACCCTGAAGAGTTCAAGAAGGCCTGAGAAGCACAAAGCTTCTTGTTAATAAAAAAAAAAGTATTTTTTTTTAAAACCTTCCTAAACACAGAGACGTGGGTTGTGCACAAGCAACTTGTGTATGTACGTGGGTTGCATACTATGCAGGCCACATATGTACACATGTTATACTAAGGACAGGGCGTGTACACCTCTAGAATTTTTCAAAAATAAAAACGGCTTGGATAACTGACTGGGAAGGGAAGGATGGTAGGCACCTAGAAGGTGACCAGAGACCCTAAACTGATTCAATAAGCTTGGAAAGATAAAAAAAGAAACTAAAACAAAAACGAGTCAAAACAAAATCTCTCACTAAGACCCTAGAGAGACTCCCCAATGGAGTTACCAATTCTGCTATGGGGAAAACCCCCTATACTGGGTCTAGGTACAGGCAGAGCGTTGACCTGCCTTAAAATAAAATTCTACCCTTAAGCTACCCCAAAACTATCTAAACTGAATGTTGAGAGAGAGGAAATAGGGTCAATGGGTGCACCTTTAGTCCTTGAGGTTGGTCTAGACCTATTTCTCTTTTTGCAGCCTCCTATATTGCGGGTCTCCTCCCAAAGATGACCTGCAAAAACTTAGGAAAACAATGCTACAACGTATGAAATATCTACTTATTACTTTCAAGTTTTAGATATAGAAATAAATGCATAATCAATAAAATAATATAGACATAATGTTTTGGGACAAGAATGAACTCTTTTATTCAATACTAATATCAAAAGGATTATAACCTTCATTGGAAATCCCTCCATGAACTAGGTTCGAGCTCCTCTATCATGGTTCAAAGTGCATCAATTCCACACTAGCTTCTCACAACCAACTTATCACTTGGGAAAGGAGAAAGGATTGTATAAGGAGAAAGGGATGGAGGGGAAGGCTGAGGCCAAAACTCAGAAAATGATGCAAAACTTGGGCTAATAAGGGGAAGGGATTTTGGCATAGTTTTCTTATTCTCTTGATTGTCTCGTCAATTGACACCCCGATACTTCTTTTTATATGAGAAAAATATGGTTATTAGGTTTGGGGATGGGCTAAAAGGGGTAAAATGGTTAGGAAACCCTCTATAGCCTGTAAACTCTATCGAATTCCTTGCAATTTTATATTTTTTGGAACTTTTGGAGGTAAATGCAGGCTAACTAGCATGTAGCTCGCATATGTATGCAGGCCAACTAGCATGAATCACGCATGTGTATGTGGGATTCTATTACAACAGGGTGCATACATTATCCAAAAAGTGCTCTTTTAAGAAGAATCCTCAACAATATTTTGGAAAAGTATGTAAGTGGAAAGGCCAATGTCTTGTATGCATAGGTAAGGCATTTTTGGACTATAACAGTCATCCAAGCTGAAATGACAGATGGAAGGGTGATGGGACAGGAGGTCATCACCTCTATTATCCAAGTGACATGGGTTCATCATGTAGTTGAATGGGAGGGCGAGGAAATTCTTATCATGATGATCGGTGATCAATGAAGATTGAGGGCAGGTACAATGCATCAATTTAGGAAAAAAAAAAATTTGATGAAGGAACTAATGGAAGAAAATTAATTGGATGGCATCGTCTTGGTAGACATTGTTGAAATACTGAGAGGCGGGGGGGGGAGTAAATCAGTATGATCACTTTATACCACTTTTAACCACAATATATATTATTTCACTTTATCAACAATGTTCAACATTTTATCATCAATGTATCATCTATGATTGTATTCAATATATGTATCATAAGCATGTAATCATACGAAACATCACATCAAGAACACAGTACACCAATATTTACGTGGAAACCAAAATGGGAGAAAACCATGGAACACTTTCTTATATATATCAATAATTCATTCATAGGAAGCACCAACTTCCAAATTCTCCAGCTGCAACTGGAAGGAGGCTCCAACCCCCTATTCTCATGCTCCAACCGAAAGGAAGCTACAACTCCCTGAATTCTATGGATCCAACTAGAATGAGGCTACAACCCCCTGGGTGATCTAGGTGGATATCAGTGGCCATCCACCTTTTCCAACTGGCTCAAAACAGTTTTTTGGCAATTTTGGTAATTTACTAGTTTTAGCAATTTTTAACTTCCAGGGCCATTTTGAGGGCCTAAATGAAGGTTTTTCAGGATCTATATTTTCGTGAAGAGTTTAAGGATTTGATTGAGCCCCCAAAATGAATCTCCTCTAAAATACCTTTCCAACGATCTATCGTTCACCCCAAACGAAGATCGTATGCCGAAGTTACGCCCCCGAGAAGTTGATACACCAAACTACCCAAAAAGGGGTCCACAAAACTGTTGGCTTTTCATCTTCCAGGGTTAGAGTTTTGGATTTTATTTATGATAAAAAAGGCCTTTGGATCCGCATTGTAAAATCATCTTCTCATGGATGCGAGTGGTCGTCACATCTCTTCTCAGAGATAAGCTGCCACCATTCTAAAGAGTCTTTCACTTTGTATTTTATAGTCTTTGTACATTTTCGCTCATTAATAGAAAATTGTGTATTATTGTGTATCTGTGTTTATGGTTGCATCCCTGATACATTTTTTTTATAATATTGAATATCTGAGATATCTCTATACATTTATTTATTATATCTCCGCTCTCATTTCATGCCGAAAATAATCTAGATCACTGGGTTCTCCGGTTCCAATCGGAAGGTGGCTACAACCACCTAGTTCTCAGGCTGCAACCTGAAGGAAGCACCAACTCCCTGATTCTCCGGCTCCAACCAGAAGGAGGCTAAAACCCCCTATCCTTTCCAAGTCTTGCTTCCTTGAAATATAAGTCTAGAACAAATTTCACAGACTCTACCACTGTCACTGCCACCAACTTGTCACTAGCATTGTCGTTGTCACTGCCACATCAACTTGTAACTTGTCAACCTATCATTGTATCAAATTTGTCACTGTCAATCAATCATTATCACAACAACCTATCAAATCAACCACTGTCTCATCCATGAAACTAGATCCACTCTCATCCACATGCAACTCATGCAAAGATCACCAAGAGCATATCTCAAACCATATGCTCAATATCACCAACACATGCCTCTACCAAGCATGTACCAACACCACCACATACCATCACAAGATATGTGTCTCAACCAAGCACCAACATGTACCATGCATCAACCTATACATGTACCATCAACAAGTGCATCAACCATACACCAGCACTTGTATCATCAACACATGTACCATACCATGTGCCAACCACGTACATCAACCATGTACATCAACACCATACCATATACCATAATATATTATCAATGAAGTGCCTCAACCATATGCCAAGAATATGTGCCAAATGTGTACCAAACATATATCAAGATCACTAACAAGTGCCTCTATCAATGTATCAATACCAATAACATCATCAACCATACAACATGCCAACCATGTACCTCAAACAAGTGTCATATCACTCATGATATTCCTCAACCAACTACCATAAACAATGTGCCAATATATCCAAGATATGTACCAACAATGTGTCTCAACAAGTAGACCTCAATCAACATGCACCATACATCCAATTATTTGCCTCAAGTCATATACCAAGGCCTTCAAACACATGCCTCAAGCATGCTCCTCAACATCACCAAGATACAACCTCATAACACAATATACCAATCCTCGAGTATGCACCATAACATGTAACTAAACCAGAAACCAAACCAACCAATAATGCCTCTAATCAATGTACCATCACATTACCAATATGCACCAAATCACATGTTATCATCACCATGCAAATACCATAACATATACTATCATCACCATGCATGTACCATAACATCAAAACCATAAGCATTAACCCTTACCTTTGATCCTGTAGCTGACTTGTTACTCTGTAATCTGACATGTAGCTTCTTCCA
>JASDQU010588373.1:48619-59909 GCA_032191745.1 Picea mariana
ACTTGTCATGTTTAAGCTTACAGATCTACCTTTGAGTAAAAGGAACCCGCTCTGATACCAATTGTTGAAATTACTAACACAATTGAGAGGGGGGGGGGGTGAATCAGTTGTATTTCAGCTTAAACAATTTTAAGTCTATTAAAACATTCTTAATATTTCTTCAAGTGATCATCAACATTATGCAACATATGGACAGTAAAAGTAAAAAGCATCAGTCACACACAAAGTATACACAGAGACAGATTTTCACGAGGAAACCCATAAAGGGACAAAACCTCTTCTTCTTCGAAATGATAGGTAGTCTTTTAAGTTCTGTACATCATCTTTAATTGAGCACCAACTCAATGTGAGGCTGCTACCTCTGTTTTACAAGCTGCAACTTGTTCGAGAGCACCAACTCTCTGGTTTCTCTAGCACCCACTAGAAGGAAGCACCAACTCCCTATGTGTTCCAGCACCAACTCGATGGAAGCGCCAACTTCCACTTACACAGGCTCCAACCTGTATAACAGAGAACACTTGTTCTCCCTTACACCACCCTGCCACCCTGGTTTCTCTGGCTGCAACCAGATGGAAGCTACAACTTCCTGTGTTCAAGCTCCCACTTGAACCTCTGAGGACAACAGTCCTCCCGAGCACCTCCCAACCTCCCTATAATATGAATGGCTAAATAAACAATCAACTTTACAGATAAATCAGTTCTTACCAGTCTTTCTTTGTTCTGTAAATCTAGTCTTCTACACACTGTTCTGCTGCTCTTCTCTTCCTCTGTCTGTTCAACAGGTATGCTCTGCATCAACTCGTTCTCTCATTCTGCTCTTCTTTAACTTATTCTATTATTCTGCTCTGCGTTTCATCTCACTCTGCACATATGCTCAATCTCATCCTGCGCATTCTCTCCTTTTCCTTTTCTTACGGTTTCATTCTTTTCTCATACAAAACAGCCAGCCTCACACAGTCTGTCTCATCTTATTTTATACACACCTACCCGACGGTTCAACTTCCCAACTCCTTAAGCAAAAGGACGACAACTGTCCGAGCAACTGCAACGCCAACTGATTTGCAATCATAAATCTGTTTCACTAACAGATTCGTAACTGAGGAGTTAACTGTGAGAGAGAACAGTAACCCTCCGATCAACACTTGATCTAACGGTTCAGATCATTCCGTGATTTCGTATATCGCTATTTCGACATTCCTGATGTTGAATGTTCTTGTCACTTCCAAATCCCGATCCCCGATACTCCGTGAAGAAAACAGATCAACGGTCCAGATCACTTCTTGATCTGACGATTTCAATTACGTCGCGATTTCACATATCGCTATTTCGACATTCCTGATGTTCAATGTTCTTGTCACTTCCAAATACCGATCCCCGATACTTCGTGAAGAAGTTAGATCAACGGTCCAGATCACTTCTTGATCTGACGGTTCAGATTCAGTCGAGATTTCACACATCGCGATTTCGACACTCTTGGCGTTCAGTGTTTTTGTCACTTACAAATCTCGATCCCCGATACTCCATGAAGAAGTCGGATCAACGGTCTAGATCATATCTTGATCTGACGGTTCAGATTCAGTCGGGATATCACACATCGCGATTTCAGAATTCTTGTTGCATTGAGTTCTTGCCTCTCCAAGTCGCGATCCCCGAAAACGAGCTTGGTTGCTCTAGCTCTTTCCTTCACCTCTCGCTGATGTGACCAAGGACTGTGACCACGGCCTTATGCATAAGGCGCTTTCGCGATTTCGCATTTCACGATTTCGTGACTCCTGTGGTAGGAGTTCTTGTCATTTCCATCTCCTGATTTTCGAAATTCCGAAGTGGTGTAAACTCGCTGACGTCACACGTGGATTGACACGTGTTGAATATTGCCACATGTCACTCTAATTCGTGACTTACATGTGCCTGAAGTGATGAATCATCTTGACACTTGTCATTCCCTGGTTGTGCCACGTGTTCTTAGGTTTGCTTACGTGTCTTGTTTCGGGATTTCTCATTTCGGCACTTCGAGACTCCTCCTGTTGAGAGTCTATGACTATTCCATCTCTTGATTTCCAATATTCCGACATGGACTGGAATCAACGGTCCAGATTCAACCTTAATCTGACGGCTCAGATTAAATCACGATTTTGCATATCGCGATTTCGCAATTCTTGAAGTAAATGTTCTTGATGCCTCCAACTCCTGATCCGCGAAACTCCGAAAGGAGTCGGATCTAACGACTGAGATCTTCTCAAACTTTACGGATCTTTGATCACTCGATCAATGTTGCGTTGCCTTCGATCATTCACCTTCAATCATTCGTCCTTCCTGAACTTATCTTCTGTTTGCCTAGTTATGCCATCAATCCTCTGTACATTCTTCCTGTACTTATGCTATTTGCCATCAATGACAAGCATTCGATGTCTGTTAAATATTTGCCATTCGTTGTCAGTTAAATATTTGCCAACACGCCTTATTCTATTTTATTGAAAGGCCTTATTAATATTGACCTTTATTACATCCAAATACATTGATCTACCTATGTGCGGGTTAGGACCTTAACAGAGTCGAAATACATCAAGTTGTCTACAAGAACCCCATAAAAGCCCAATTGTGTAGAAGATCGATTTAAGCTAGGTAGACTCCCTTACAATTCGACGGTTCTACTCAGCGCTTAGAAAAATCCTATCGTTTCAAGTCCTCAATGATCACTAATTCAGGAATAAAGAATAAGGAGACGATATTACAAGCCAGAGCAAGAGATAAGTCTTCCATAAGTATGCTTTGAGGAAAAAACATTTTTAAGGGGAAGACAATGTTATGAACATAATATATAATAAGAAATATAAATACATTATAATAGTTAATGAATAATAATGAAGAGACACCTTCCAAATGAAAGGTCACATCTCTTCATGGAAGGGCACCCTTGCATGGGTATATAAGGCCCTCATTCTGATTGTACTCACCATGTCATTCATATACATTATTTAATATATTATCCTTATGGATTATAACCTGTTGTCTTACCTACATTGGGTATTCACCTGGTAAACCGGCTTGGTTCACCACATTCTAGTAGGAAATATGTTTTGTTTTTCTTAAGAGAAAATCAGTCCGATGATGAGTTAATGAGAGTGAAGACATCCATAGAATGGTGTACTAAAGAGCAAAAACATCAGTTGGAGGAATTGATATAGGCATACAAAGGAATGTTCCAAGATCCTAAAGGGATACCGCCTAAGAGGGAAGTGGAGCACAAAATCCAATTATTTCCATACTCCCCCTTGCCAAGTATTGGGTTGCATAGACAGTCTGTTCTAGAAGTGAATGAAGTGAAGAAGCAGTTGCAGCGATTGTTGGAGAAGGGTGTGATTCGACCAAGTACCTCACCTTATGGGTCACCCATCATAATTGTACCCAAGAAGGATGGGACTTGGAGAATGTGTATCGATTACAGGGCATTAAACAAAATTACACAAAAGAATTGATACACTTTTCCAAGGATCGATGATCTGTTGGACTAGGTGCAACATGCCAAGTACTTCACTAAGATGGATTTGAAATCAGGATATCTCCAAGTACAAGTCAAAGAAGAAGATACCTGGAAGACTTCCTTCAAGACAAATCAAGGTTTCTATGAGTGGTTGGTTGTGCCATTTGGTCTATGCAACAAACCAATTACATTTATGAGACTAATGAATGATGTTTTACACCCTTATTTAGCTTCATTTGTTATTGTTTATTTGGATGATATACTAGTTTATATCGCTACCTGGGAGGAGCACATATCACATCTTATGCAAGTGTTAGAGACTTTGAAAAAGCACCAACTACTGGTCAATATCGAGAAATGTGAGTTTTCTCAGCAATATTTGGTGTATTTGGGGTATGTGATCGGTGGAGGTGAGCTCAAGACAGATCCCGCAAAGATGGAGGCCATCATGAAATGGCCAATTCCTACAAATTTCACTAAAGTTATGAGTTTTGTTGGGGCAACACAATACTGGCAGAAGTTCATAGCTTCATTTTCAGTGGTAGTTGCACCACTCCATGTCATAACAACCAATGATGAGAGTTTCAAGTGGGGGAAGAATCAACATAAGGCCTTTGATGAGTTGAAAAGAAAGATCAGTCAAGCACCAGTGCTCGCACTACCAAACTTGAAGAATCCCTTCGAAGTGGAGACAAATGCAAGTGGGTATGCCATGGGAACAATATTGATGTAGGGAGGAAGGCCCATCTACTATCATTTTGAAGTATTTCATGGGGCGATTCTCAACTACCCTACCTATGAAAAGGAGCTCCATGCCTTGGTACAATCAGTAAAAAAGTGTAAGTACTATCTGATGGGAAAGAAGACCATCATCCACACAGATCACCAACCACTACAATATTTGTAGGCCCGGAGTAAGCTACAACAAACCAAGAATTACAAGTGGATGGGGTTTTTACAACAATTTCATCTAATCATCAAGTATAATAAGGGTAGCACAAATAAGTTGGTATACATGCTTTCACGGCTACCCACATCCAACATTACAACTTTGGGAACTCTGATGCACATGGAGCCTTTTACCCATGATGAATACATAGAAGATGAGGACTTTAAGGAGGTGTTTTAACAACTACAGGGCCAAATTCATATAGAATAAGGTGATGGCATGGATGACTAAAATTTCCATAATGGTTTACTCTACAATCTCGACAAGCTTTGTGTTCCTAAAGGTGAACGATTGCAAATTATCATAGAGGCCCACTCCTCCAAGGTTGTAGGACATTTTGGTGTTGGGAAGACAGTTTCCAACTTACAAAGGTATGTGTATTGGCCCAGAATGCAAGAAGATGTGGCATGGTATATTAGAGGATGTATACCTTGTTGTGCTAACAAACCCAACAACATGAAGCAAGGTCTATACCATCCTTTACTTGTTCCCACTCGGCCTTGGGAAATCATTTCTATGGATTTTTTGAGAGGTTTACCAACCACACTGAAGGGATGTGACTATTTATTTGTGGTAGTTGACAGGTTCAACAAAATTTGCATTCTCAGTCCTTGTAAAAAGACCATCAAGGGACAAGAAGCAACAAACTTGTTCTTTGAACAGGTCTACAACTGAATAAGGAAAGGCTACAAGGTCCTGGTAAGAAGATCAAAGCTCTGTGGTATGGTCCTTTTGAGGTATTGGAAAAGGTGGGAAACAATTCCTACAGACTCAGTCTACCCCCATACAAGCACATTTACTCAATAGTGATGTGGAGAATCTTAAACTCTATGAGCCTTTCATGTTGGATCAAGAGGAGGAGGAGGTCCTACCTTCCATAAAGGACTTAGCACTAGGTGCTCAGGAAGAGTTGGCAGAGGACACATTTTTGTAGAAGCGGTCCAAAACTACAAGACAAGGGCAGCATGACCTTTGGTAGATTAGGTTGAAAGGACAACTTTCAGGCAAAGCAAAGTGGTACTCCAGGGATAAGGTAGAGGAAATATTTCCTCACCTCATTCAGTAAATATTTTGGGGACCAAAAGCCTCTATAAATGGGGAGGTATGATCCAGATTAGATCATTATATTATTTGTCATCTATCTCGATCCTTTCAGAGTGGAAAAAATTAGAGGAATCAACTCGCAGGGCCATTTTAGTGGCAGGTCCCAGTTTGGAAAATTGGGGTCTAGAACCTTTCGGAGCCATTTTGAGGCATTAAATGGATTTTTTTGGGGTTTTTTTATCCACAATTTACCCTCAACTTCTTGATGATGTTCTACTCTACGAGACCTTTCCAACGGTGCAAATCGTTCGTCAATTAGAGTTCATTTGCAAAAGTTATGCCTTTTGCAAGTTGACCTGTCATGTTGACCACCATGGTACGAGAGGATGCACGTCAGCCCCCATTTCTCATGCATATGGGGATAACCATGTGACTAATTTCAAGCAGAATCTATAAGGTTCAAAACTCTACCACAATTTAAGGTTGAGGAAGTCAAAAACCTATCCCTAGATGGCTATCGGGCTATGCTAAATATCAGACCACTACGAGGAGAAGGGGTTCCAATCTTTTGCATTGTATCTTGTTCCATAGTTGAGAAAAACATCTAAGAGTGGTATTTTGTGAGCATATCAAGGGACAAGAGATTCTGTAGGAGTCATACAAGCCATAATTCAAAGGCAACTCCATAGAGAGTGCCTCTTTCTTTGTACTTGCATCATTTATCTACCACATAAAAGAGAGTAAAGCAGCCTCACCTTCTAGTTGGGTTTTCTCTCGTATTGTGTTTCACATGCATATCTTATGTATATTTGTGGATAGTGTGATTGTATTTTATTGTTCTCTATTTTCCGCATTTTATCTATTTCATGCATAAGAAAAAAAATCAACAACTGAATATTATGGAAATCTAAAGGAAAAATAACCTTAATAATAAAGATTTCAGTTATTTATTAGATCTATTGTGACGAACTGTTCTAGTGGAATATCCACGACAGTTTACAGATCATTACCATCCTTGGATTCCTTTGAACTTGTACTCAACAGATCATCTATTGAATCAATCACGTGATCTGTAGATGATATTTCATTAAATGAACCACAATCTTGTCGTTGATTCTTGTGACTGGCACTGCCAACCTTTTAGATGAACTAGTGAAGACCTCGAGGCATCTCGTTGATTACACCCTCGTTATATATGTAGCTTTGTGGGTGGATATGTAAGTCAAGGGCTTGTTTTGTTGCATGGACGATTATCCCAAATGTAATGAGATGTTTTTTATGCATTTCGTTGTTTATGTGGCATCATCCATACTTTCTTAATGTGTCATGCATGAAGTATGGGCTCGAGCTCCTTCTCATCAATGGGCACACTGTGACCTAGAAAGAATCTAGCTATTGAGTCTGATTGTGTGTTGAATTTTCATGAACAATGTGCGACATAAAGGTGATGGTTTGGGTTTGATGGTTATGCAATAGCTCGCAACTTCCATTTGCTCATGCGGGAAGGAGTTTCTTTGTGCAAACTTGAGAATGGTCTTATCCTCTACAATAAAATACGTCGAACCACTGACTACCAATCAAAGTACACACAACACAACATCAAAATGCAGTTCATGACCTAATTATAATGAGAGAGGTCAGTCGAATTATGATGAGAAAGGTCATTTGAATTAACCATATCAATGAGAATGAGAAAGAGAATGGATTATAATAAAAGATGTCATTGTGCCTAAAACATTGTCCACAAATAATTCAATAATTATAGAATCCTTGATCAAAGAATGCATCAATGCATTGCAATGCTAGAATTTTAGTAAAGAAGTTTAATATAACAAGGGTTGCATGGTAGCTTAGTCCCTGCTAAGTAAATTTGGAAATGAAGATGATAGTTAACACCCTATAAATATTCACGATGATTACTTTGAAACATGAATAATATGCTAACAAATGAGTAAGTTTCATAATCTTAAAAGAAATCAGCTTCTTAAAAGAATTCGACATAGACTTACAAGGGATGGAGAAAGCCTTTTTGATCCATGATGACACATAGTTTATAGATTTGTCATAACCGGTATTGGACAAAATATAATATCTTACCATGATTTTATTTTAATGTAGTTGCCATATAGTTTTGGGATTAACCTGAATTTTCTTCTAGTTAAGCTAAGCAAGCCAAATGCAAATTTTATTAAAAATAAATAAACATTTCACATTTTATAATATATATTTTAATATATATAATATTTTACTATCTTAACATATATATATATATATATATTATAAAATATAATATACATTTTATTATATAATATATTATAATATTTAATGTGTTAACGTATATATATATTATAAAATATATAATATATACTGTAATTTATATATATATTAATATATATAATATTTTACTATCTTAACATATATATATATATATATATATATTATAAAATATAATATACATTTTAATATATAATATATTATAATATTTTATGTGTTAACATATATAATATATATTGTAATTTATATAATATTATAATATATATTTTAATACATATAATATTTTAATGTGTTAACATATATCTTATAAAATATATAATATATATCCCCGGATGGGGTGATATTGCGCTCCACGCGGCATCATGAGGAGGCAAGGGCTGGCCAGCAAGGCACAACGCCACGTGAAGGGCTCGTGCCTTTGGGCGCCACCCTACGCAGACATTAATTTTCCATTAACCATGGCACGAGGTGCATTACATAACAGCCTTTCTCCCCATTATGTTCATTCCATGGCCGAGCTCTGTTGGTTTCTCGTCTTTCCCTGCGCAAGCCTCACCTAGTTCTCCTCGGGGCAGTCTTCGGGTGAATTCTCCACAATCTGCGAGCTCGCTGGCGTTTGTTTCTGGTCGTAAGCTCCCTGTCGCCGCCCCTGCTACCCAGTGCCCCCCAGCTGGCACGAGACGTCTCCCATGCCTCGACCGCGAGGACGCCCGCGCAGAGGATCTCCATGGAGACCTCGTCGCCCCCCCGTTTCGCCGCCACCGTCGCCCTCATCCTGTTCTTCCCCCCTCACTTTGTTGGACACCGTTCCTGCATCTACCGAATTGGCTTCAGAGAGAATGGACGGTCTGGCTCTTGTCCCCTGGTTGCCGACTCCCACCTTGAGCCACATCCCGGAGCAGCCTTCGTGCAACGCTCAACCAATACCAACTCTTACCTCAGCTGAGTCGACTATGGCAGAACCACCTCCTGGCAAGCCATGGTGCACTGAACACCAGGCCCAGAACCCATTCTCTGAGGCTCAACTCAGGGAAAGCTTGGCAATCATCTTCGGTTTGATCTTCGAGCTCCGCCAGGGGGTGGACGACCTCCAATTTCGGGTGCTCGCTGTGGACCTGAATGTCGCTTCTCTACTCCAGCTCCTTACCTCCATGCGTGAAGCTGCACCCTCAGACCCGGATGGTGAGACAACTACCGTGAATCCCGCGAGCGCAGCTGATGATGGGAAGACTCTGAATCCGAGCCTTCTCGGCAAGGAGCCACATGGTACCCAACATGCGGAGCACGCACAGGAGATGGACACGGGACAGGAAGGAGCGCAGGACACTCAACCAGCCGTCAGCACCGAAGGAGGAGTGGACGTGGTAAAGCGGTGGGATGACCAGGTGACTTACATCGAGGAGGAGCCTTGGTTAGAGGTGGACCACAACACCTGGCAAGGCTACTGGGCAAATGTTTGAGGTTTTTTTTAGAACTCTATGGTTTCTTTTGACACTTTTACTCTTAGCTAATGTCCAGTCAGCTTGAACAGGTCATTTGACTTTTCACACTTTTTTTTGTTTGACTATTACGCTGGCCGGACTGGTTTCCCCTCTGTTGGGGCAGTCCGGTAACTGCAGTTGGTATCCTATCTGTACTGTGTATCTTTTTTGGTCCAGGGAGGCCTTTTATATCTAATATCACTCACTTACTTACAAAATATATATATAATATATATTTTAATTTATATAATATTTTAATATGTTATGACATGACACATCCAAAACATCAACATCATTATTCATTTCTTCTTCTATATTGGGAAATGTAAATTTTAAAAACTATTTTTATTGTGGTGGTGTAATAAGTGTTATATATGTTGTACAACCAATTAGAATTGTTGCTATTGATTATGCAATTAATTTTAAATATTGAAATACGTGAAGGCAACAATAAGACTTGAAATATATTAACCAATTAGAGATGAGAAAAATAAATATTTTTACTATATATATATATATATATATATATATATATATATATATATATATATTCTTAAGTTAAACATTACATTTACAAACAAATTTAAAATATAAAGCAAATTAATGTCAAATCAATAGCAAACTCATTGCTATAGTCCTGGCAGAGACTAATAATAGCAGATTAATGTATTATGCAAATTTGTCATGTCGAAAAATTGATAGAAACTGAGAAGAATGAAGAAATTGTAACATAACATTTGGAATGAAATGGAGCAAAATCTAATTTATCTAATTGATTATTATTGACTTACTTGTAGAAAATGATGAGCGCATGTGCGACATGGTTGAGGTTAGCCCTTTCTCCCAACAAGTGTAAAATATTAACATTAACCCAACCCAACAATTAATAAGTAGGCCCAGTTGCATGGATACAAATATTAGTCAAGCCATTGACATTGATTGATTACTTCACTAACAAAATTCACTCATTTTGGGGATGGCAGAAGCTATGGATGCAATTGCAGTTGTATTGGTCCGTGCTTTCACCGCTTTTGTATGGATATACACATATTCATGAGTTTCAACATGACTACAAATTATTAATTAACCAAGTGTATTTTATTTAGGAATTATATGAGTGAGACCATTGAAATTAAATGAAATGGATTTCGCCACATGATCTCTAGCCATTGCCACTGCAAAACATAAGGAAAAATTAATGCAAATGAATGAATGATTACTTACCATTGGAGCACTGCATTGCTATGAGAATTTCCACTATCCGAAGGATTGAAGAGTAATGAGTATCGAGGGGAAAATTTCCGCTAGTTTAAAAACTATTTATTGCCCGCGGGATTTGGGTTTGTGGATGCAGTACACCCGTCACGCATCTCCTCTCTTTTGCTCGTGAGTGTGCCAGGAACAAGGAAAAGTAAGAGGGATAACTTTATGGTTTTTTATGCCTTGGACATACACACGTAAATATAAAAAAGTATTTATACTCGATAAAAAGAAATATCTATGCTCAATATCCTTGGCCAAATTCTAGTAATGTGTTGTTGTCATATAAAAATTTATTTATATCGATGTTCCATAATTGTCATACCAAACCATTTATTAATACATAAAAGATACAAATGATTAGATATAATTGATGATAGTCAGACTTTAAGATTCGAAGTCCTATCAATCATAAAAATCAATCAACATTTGGGAATTCAACATAGCAACTAGTCTCCTCAAATCAAAAGAATGGGAATTATTCAAACATGGTATCAGAGCTCTTTAGTCTTAAGGGTCTGGTAACTTCTTGATCATGTGATCCATGAGTATGGTCAATCTTAGATTGAAGAGTATTTTTTTGCCATTGTCAAATGAATCAATGATACAACTACATGACGAGAACAATGAGAAAGTTATGATCATTGATGGAACAAGATTAGGTGCATGGAATCATCTTACATCAATGTGATAGAGAGGACATTAATGAGATGGTATAGATCCTTTTAATTTTTGTTGCAAACTAGTGTAAGATTTTTTTTTTATATATATTATGTATCTTATCAACTTGCCATTCACATG
>JASDQU010588373.1:93089-107700 GCA_032191745.1 Picea mariana
CATGTGACTGTGACCTAAGAAACACCCAAACAAAAACCCTGCCAATCTAAACGCTAACTATGGAAGAAGTCAGAACATTGCTTAACAAAACCCTGAAGAGATTGAAATCAAGACTTTCCATGTGACCTCGGCCTAAGAAACACCCAAACAAAAACCCTAACGAGGAGTGGCTGTTCCATTCATCATAAATCGAATACCCTCAAGTCTGTTCCACTATATGACTACAGGAGGAGACCCGCGTCTAGGGTTTGAAGGGTTTTAGCGGAGTAGAAGGCCTGTTTGCGCCGAAGGGAAGTTTGTTGATGGTCCAAGATGCAGATATTCGTAAAAACATGTATCGCTTCTTTCCTCCTGTTTTCGGCTTTCCCTTAATGTATATTTGTATCACTTCCTTCTTTCCTCCTGTTTTCGGCTTTCTTTTAATGTATGTTTTAATTGCTGTGGGCATGTGTATATAACAGTGACTGGGAAGACAATAACACTAGAGGTAGAGTCCTCTGATACGATCGACAATGTGAAGGCCAAGATCCAAGACAAGGAGGGTATTCCGCCCGACCAGCAGCGCCTGATATTCGCGGGAAAGCAGCTGGAAGATGGCCGGACTCTGGCCGACTACAATATCCAGAAGGAATCGACCTTGCATCTGGTCCTGCGACTGAGGGGAGGTGCTAAGAAGCGAAAGAAGAAGACCTACACGAAGCCCAAGAAGCTCAAGCATAAGAAGAAGAAGGTGAAGCTCGCTGTTCTGCAGTACTACAAGGTCGATGACTCGGGCAAGGTCCAGAGGCTTAGGAAGGAGTGCCCTAACCAGGAGTGCGGGGCAGGGACCTTCATGGCCAATCATTTTGATAGGCATTACTGTGGCAAGTGCGGGCTCACCTATGTCTATCAGAAAGGTGCCGAGTAATTTTTAGGGTGATTAGGGTTTATGAGGTTTTTAGATTGAGGGCGAAAACATTTTTTTTTTTTTATGTATTTGGGATCAGTATTCTTGCTGGTATGAGGAATCTTCTTTCTCGTATCTTTTTTCATCTGAAGTATCATGGAAACGTGTGAGCACATTAAACGAATGATATTTTTATTCGTTTTCGTTTATAGATCTTTGTTGCTAGTATATTGTTCTTGTCATTTTATATATTTGAATGAAACTTGTTCAATGTGTTAAATTGACAGTATTTTAATTGAAGTAGATCTGTTTAATAACTTAACTTTTGTCTAATGCTTTATATATACGTGTGTCTATGTATGTAAGGTTATTGAAAGAGGTGCTAGTCTTGAGATGTGTTATTTGTGTTCAGTGTAAATGATACACAAAGGAACCATATCTGTATCTAGCCCCTGCTCGCTACATAGCAGTGCATCGAGTTCCCTTATACCCTTATACTTGTAGCTCTTGCTATATTGTTTTGAAGTGGCTTGATGGTGACCATGGAATAGTACTACATTTGCCCTTTATGAAAACCAATGCATAGACACTTGTATATGGATTCTTTACAAACCACAAAGGTGCTTGAATACCTGAACCAATCTGACCATGTGCACAACTCCTCTCTTAATATTGCCGAGTGCTTAGAAAACAGAGTGCTCGAATGCCCATGTTCGTGTTAGATCAAATTTCATAGTACACCTTAAAATCAGTTTACTCATTCGAGGAACACTCCATATTGGTTGTGCCATTTGGGAAATTATTTTGGTTTATAGCTTGATTGGTTAGTTCCATTAGTATTCACTATTCAGATTGTTCATGATTTTAGATATTTCAAGCTGCCATACAGAAGGGTCTGGATTACATTACAAGGGACTCCAAACCTGTAACTGTCTTCCAAAAGTGGGTTGGTGTTAATACCAACTGTAGTTATTAGGCGACGGTTTTTATTGCAGTGGAGATTTTAAGAACTTCTGGAGCTGCATTTTTGTTAGTATTCATATCCATTTTCTATGGATAGTAACTGTTATGTATATTAATCCAAATTCCTTTGACTCTGTTGATGTGTGTGCCATGTCGATATGCAGGATGTGTATCATACGTGTTCCTAATTTGCTGATGGTCTTATCTTTTTGATTGGATATGCAGTATTAAAAAATATAAAATCAAACATGTATTATACATGTTTCTAATACGTTGTTGGTTTTATCTGTTTGCTGTGTGCGGCCTTGAGATTTCATGCATTTAACCATCTGGGTTTTAGCTGGAGTCGGTAGACTTTTGGGGTTTGAGTTATTTGTTGTGTGCCAACTGCATGTGGCCATTTGGGGTTTAATTTGAGTGGTTAGGCTTTTGGGGTTTGAGCTGTTTGACGTGTCTAGGAAATACAATGCGATGTTGGGCTCAGCTGTTTGTTTGCCTTTTGGGGTTTGAACTATTTGGTGTTTGAGTGCAATGTATTTGGGTATTTTCTGTTTAGCTAGAGTCTATTCGTTGCTTTTACGAGTTTCAATTATTTTGTTATTGGTTGCTTTTACGAGTTTCAATTATTTTGTTATTTTGTTGTTTGTGTGCAGTACAAATTATTAACGAGCTATCAACTAAGCTGGTGTGTGGGGGTGTATTTTAGTTTTGCTGTAGTTTAAATATTCTATGGAATGATTATTTTTTTGGGATATGATCCGGGGATTTTTGTTTGAAATTTGGTGAGAAATTGTTAGAGGACTTTTGCTCAAAATTTGGTGAGAAATTGTTAGATTTGCCAGAAGATTTGAGTGATTATTTCTGTATAATTCGAGTGCCCCAGGGTTTTTCAGCATGCTGGATCCATTTCTACATTCAGAAATGGGTTTTAAACAACAAAAAATAGTAAAAATAGTGATTGCATGCAGATTTATGTTGTCGAATTTCATCGAAAAAAAACCATTTTGTAGAATAGTTAGATAACACCTTTTAGTTTTTTTGGTTTGACTAAAATAGTCAGCCTTTTGGTGTTTGAGGGTTAGCTAAAATAGTCAGCCTTTCGGTGTTTGAGCTGTTTCAGATGTGCTAGATGTGCTTGTGATATAGGCTCCAATCAATTGCAATAAATTGGCTATAAATGAGGATTTGGAACCTTAATTCTTTGCTGAGTTGTATGCCTGGATTACCTTTAAAGTAATCATTGTCTTAACAGTTTCCTTGAGGATTGGGGCCTCTGAGTTTAGTCAGCTCCTGATGTGATTTTTCTGGTCTTAATAGTAGAATCCCATTCAAAATTGATTGCAGGAAATAGCAATGTCTTTATAATTTTGAAGATGGTAATCGTCTTTCATTTAGCAAATGGTTAGTCAAAATCAGTTTTTATTCTGCACAAAATTGTTAGCTGCACCAGTTTTTCTTTTTCATCACCTTTTGACTCCCAGCAAGCAGTTAATGGCCTTGTAAGCAACAGTGTATCTAGCCCCTTCTCTCTACATAGCACTGCATTGATTCTCCTAATACAATAGCTCTTGCGATGCTGTTTTTGAAGTGGCTTGATGGTGGCCATGGAATACTACTGCATTTGTCCTCCACGAAAACCATTCATAAGCATGTGTTTATGGACATTTTACAAACCAAAGCTGTGCTTGAATACCGAACCAATCTGACTATTGTGCCAATACATTTGTACTTAATGAAAACCATATGCATGAACACGTGTATATGGGGATGTGTTTAGAAGCCAAAGGTGCTTGAATACCTCAACCAAACTGTCCATGTGTACACATGCTTTCTCAATTTTGCCGTGCCTAAAAAAACGTGGTACTCAAATACCCTTGTTCATATGTTGGATAAAATTTTATAGTGCACCCATAAAACCATTTTATCCGTTGGAGGAACATTTCGAGTAGTTTGTTATTCAAGTAAAGTGGCTAGATGTTTTCCTTAAAAGAGGTGCCATTTCGATTAGTTTGTCATTCAAGTAAAGTGGCTATAGATGTTTTCTTTAAAAGGTGCCATTTCGAGTAGTTTGCCATTCAAGTAAAGTGGCTAGATGTTTTCTTTAAAAGAAGGTGCCATTTGGAAAATTGTTTTAGTTTACAGTTTGATTGGTTAGTTCCATTTGGGATTTATATTGTTCACTATTTTAGATTGTTTGTCAAGCTCCTCTAGAAAAGGGGCTAGTGTTACATTAAACAAGGAAAATCTCAGATCCCAGATTTGGTGGAAAATTGCATTTAAAAATAATAGTAATAATAATATAATTTTAAGGTAACGGAATAATGATGATGACGATGGTTACGGCGGCGACCACGACCACGGCCATCATCATCATCACGATGACGAATACGACGACATTGTCGTCCACGACCACGACCACGGCCATGATCATATGATGATGATGATGATGATGATGATGATGATCACGATGATGATCACGACGACGACGACGACGACGATGATGTTCTTAACCATTAGTCCCACTCAAGCTGTACATAATAATCTATTTCTAAGGCCACGGCCAACCCAAACATTGAATTGGTGTATGAGACCCCTTTGTTTGTGGGACAAATGTCCCCTCATGCAGCGATTTGACTGCTAAAGTCAACGGAGGTATACATATACCCTACCCCTCTGGATTTGAATTTGTGACCTCCAAGGAGGGAATACATTCTTAGCTATCAGGCCCACTCAGCTTGTCCTCCATAGGGGTGGTTTGGTGTTTTAAGTTTTAACACCAATTACATTTATTAGGCCACGGGTTCATTGTCCTTGATATTCATTTTTTTTTTTAATGTAAAACAAGTTTTTGTTTGAGCTGCATTTTTGTCAGTGATGAATCACAAACATTTTCTATGGATAATAACTGCTCTATGGATGATGATGATGACGACGACGACGACGACGACGACGACGATGATGTTCTTAACCATTAGTCCCACTCAAGTTGTACATATAATCTATTTCCAAGGTCACGGCCAACCCAAACACTGAATTGGTGTATGAGACCCCTTTGTTTGTGGGACAAAGGACCCCCCTCCATGCAGCGATTTGACTGCTAAAGTCAACGGAGGTATACATATACCCTACCCTTTTAGATTTGAACCTGTGACCTCCAAAGAGAGAACACATTCTTAGCTGTCAGGCTCACTCAGCTTGTCCTCAATAGGTGGTTTGGTGTTTTAACACCAATTACATTTATTAGGCCACGGGTTCATTGTCCTTGATATTAGTTTTTTTTTAATGTAAAACAAGTTTTTGTTTGAGCTGCATTTTTGTCAGTGACGAATCACAAGCATTTTCTATGGATAATAACTGTTCTGTACATTAATCCAAATTCTTTTGCAACTTAATTTGACTCTGTTGATGCGTGGATTATTATTCAAAATATAAAATTAAATGTGTATTGTACATTAATCCAAATTCTTTTGCAAATTAATTTGACACTGTTGATACGTGGATTATTATTCAAAATTTAAAATTAAATGTGTATTATACATGTTTCTATTATGCTGTTTTTTTCTTCTTTAGTAAATTCTCTTAAATCTTTACTACAACTTCTTGTTCTAGTATCAGCCATTAAATTGTACGTGCTATTTTTACTAGAATATAACATTGAAATAGCAGGGGACATGTTATGATCATAAATTTACATCAAGCTATATGCAAATTATCTATGTAACATTGAAATAGCAGGGGACATGTTATGATCATAAATTTACATCAAGCTATATGCAAATTATCTTTGCTATGATTGGACTTGGATGTAAAAGGATACCTATTTCATTTGTTTGTCATTCCATTCTCAGATCGTGCAACTATATAAGTGTCCAGGGGTGATCTTTATTCTATTGATTGAGAAATGGTTTGAACTTTGGCAGCCATGATTGAAACCATGGTCTTTGGTAAAATTGTCGCTCGAAGCCTTTTTGCTTTGACACACCATTATATAAGAAGTAAGAAGTTTGTAATATTTGAGACTTGTTACCGGCGATCAGATATTGTTGATCATGAAAGATATTGGGCGAGCACTGGGCGATAGTGGGTATCTGTTTTGTTATTCTATAAAATTGACTGTTGAGCTGTTAGCGTTTAATCTTTACTTGTTTTTTTTTGGGCTTTATGTTAGTAAGCTTTTGCTGTCTGTCAGTATTTTCAGCCTATTAAGCTACTACAAACCTGTTTTTTTTGCTTTTACTTCTTTTTTTATTTTGTTTTTCATTTTCAATTGAACCGCAACATTTTAAATTTTTTTCTGCTTTAGTTTGCACCACTTAATTTGACAAAGCTTCATTTTAAAATTTATGACAATTATCGGTTTACCGTGTTTGCGAAATTACTTTCTTAGATGGTTTCACGCTGGCCTGTTTCGACGGGGCAGCCTTACAAACAGGAAATTGTTGTTAAGCAGGTGGATTCTTCAAATCACACGCTTCAAGAGTCACAAAATGGTACCTAAATTGTGGCATGGGTACAAATACCAAGGCGGAGCTCCTGGGCTTGTGGGCGACTTTAACTTTGGCTTCTCTCTGGGCAATAGACAAAATCTAAATCTTGGGGGACTCGAAAGTCATTATCGATTGGATGAACAACAAGAGCATATTACAGGTGGTGAATTTAGATGGCTGGAAATCAAAGATTAAGAATCTCTCTCATCAATTTAAGGATCTCAATTTTCAGCATATTCACCGGGAGCTTAATAAAGAGGCGGACGCCCTGTCAAAGAGGGCTTTAAAGGAGCCAAAAGGCAGGCTGTCTATCTATCACTGGGAAAATGGGAAAGAAAGCTTGCATTCCCATCTTAATATATTTGAAAACTGAGTTTGTTGAAGGGCTCGGTAAGATTGTAGATGGTCCGAATCTTGCTGTTTTTTTTTCTTCATTCCTGACAGCATCATTTCCCTCTGAATTTCAGTTTATTAGTTTTTCTGTTGTTGAGAAATCAGCTCCGCAGTGAGCAGAATTTTCTGTTTGTTCTAGTAGTCATTGGCTGCCCTCTATCTGTTTTTGTGTCTTTTGGACAGGAACAGTTTTTGTAAATCACCTTATTTTATATAAGTTGGTGAAAATTTTCTTCGGGAAAAGATTAACAAATAATTGGCGAGGCAAGTTTTCGTATACATGCAGCTGTTTTAAAACAAGAATGTTACACGGCTATTTTAAAACAACAATGTGATCTATCTTAGGATGAAAAACTATACCTCTAATCAAGAGGGGCTTATAGAAGGTAGGCTATACCCCTTGGGTACAATGTTGAGTAGAGGCTAGAGAAGGCTGCTAGCAGGCAGTTTTTGGGATATGACTTGGTGGATCTGAAAATGACAAGGAGTAATAAAAAAGCAAAAGAAGGATTCATGTGGTTTCGATAATTTGCAATGTCATATGATCTAGTAGCAGATTCAACTATCACCCTGGAAAATATAGTGGAGATCCATTTGTTTTCGATAACCTGCAATTACGTATAATCTGCTTAGCAGTTTCAGCTATCACTCCGGAAAAATATAGTGGACGTCCATGGAAAGTACAGGATGTTGGAGAACAGAAGATTTGCTGTAATAGGAGCAGCAGGCATAACATGTGAGGCCAAAGTGATCCTATCCTCGGTAGATATTCAAGTATAGCCGAATTGAGATAATTCCAAATTTGAATAGTTATGATGGTTTTTCTTGGAGTAAGGGTAGTGGGCGTCAGACTCTTGCCATCAGAATCTCTGGCAAATCCCACGTGGAGCAAGAACTGAATCATCTAGCCAAAGTTTTCAGAAATAATGGGTATGATGAAAAAACTTTCAATCAGGTGGTTAAAAGAAAGCAAAGAGACCCCACCCTAGACAATGCAATCAAGAGGATGGGACAAAAACCATCCTTCCGTACATAAAAGGGATCACAGACAAACTGGTCATGATCCTTAAGAAAGGCAATATAAAAGTCATATTTCGTTCCCATGTCACAATCAGGGGTATGGTGGACTCAGCTAAGGACCCGATAGACCCAAAAACTTATTAAGGTATATATATACAATTTCTTGTTTCCGTGGTAAACAATATATCAGTAGGACTGGTAGAGAATTCCACATCAGAATGAAAGAACATAGCGCTGACCTTAAGCATAAGAGAACCAAGAGATCTGCTCTAGCCGGAGGGAGTGCAGCTCAGAGCAGTAAGAAATCCATATTGATGGATGGGTGTGTTGGCCACAGATGAGGGTCTGCTGTTACTGCAAGACTTGAGGCTAAATAATGGGTATGATGAAAAAACTTTCAATCAGAGGTGGTTAAGAAAGCAAAGAGACCCCACCCTAGACAACGCAATCAAGAGGATGGGACAAAAACCATCCTTCCGTACATAAAAGGGATCACAGACAAATTGGCCAGGATCCTTAAGAAAGGCAATATCAAAGTCACCTTTTGTTCCCCTGTCACAATCAGGGGTATGGTGGACTCAGCGAAGGACCCGATAGACCTAAAAACTCACAAAGGCAAATATACAATTCCTTGTTTCTGTGTTAAACAATATATTGGTGAGACTGGTAGAGAATTCCATATCAGAGTGAAAGAACACAGCGCTGACCTTGAGCATAACAGAACCAAGATATGCTCTAGCCGGAGGGAGTGCAGCTCAGAGCAGTAAGAAATCCATATTGATGGATGGGTGTGTTGGCCACAGAGGAGGATCTGTTGTTGCTGCAAGACTTGAGGCTAGCGAAGGCTACTAACAAGCAGTTTTTGGGATGGCTTTATGGATCTGAAAATGTTAAGAGTAATAAAAAAGCAAACGAAGGATGCATGTGTATTTTATAATCTGTAACACCATATGATCTAGCAGCAGATTCAACTATCACTCTGGAAAAATATAGTGGAGATCCATGTGTTTTCGACAACCTGCAATTACATGTAATCTGGTCGCAGTTTCAGTGATCACTCCGGAAAAATATAGTGGAGGTCCATGGAAAGTATAGGATGTCGGAGAACAGAAGATTTGTTGTAATAGGAGCAGCAGGCATAACATGTAATATGGTAGCAGTTTCAACTATCATTCCAGAAAAATATAGTGGAGGTCCATGAAAGTATAGGATGTCGGAGAACAGAAGATTTGTTGTAATAAGAGCAGCAGGCATAACATGGGGCCAAAGTGATCCCCTATTCTCAGTGGGTATTCAAGTAGCCAAATTGAGATAAGTCCACATTGGAAAAGTTGTGATGGTTTTTCTTTCTTGGAGTAAGAGTAGTGGGTGTCATTAAATAAGAGTAGTGGGTGTCATTAAATGCTCTTGTGACTCATGCCATTAGAATCTCTGACAAATCTCATGTGGAGCAAGAACTGGATCATCTCGCCAAAGTTTTCAGAAATAATGGGTATGATGAAAAACTTTCAAATAGGTGGTTAAGAAAGCAAAGAGGCCCCGTCCTAGACAACACCATCAGGGGAATGGGACAAAAACCACCCTTCCATACATAAAAGGGATCACAAACAAACTCGTTAGAATATCTAAGAAAGGCAATATCAAAGTCACCTTTCGTTCCCCTATCACAATAAGGGGCATAGTGGACTTGGTGAAGGACCCGATAGATATGAAAACTAGGTGTATTATAATTCCTTGTTTTTGTGGTAAACAATATATCAGTGAGATTGAGAATAATCCCTGATCAGAATGAAAGAACACATATTTGACCTTGAGCATAATAGAACCATGAGATCTACTCTAGCCGAGCACCCAAAAAATATCGTATATAATTCCAAAGTGGTCCCCTTATGGTGTAGCTTTTAAGCATGCCCCTCATGGATTGAGATAACACGTGGTTGTTTCTAAGGAACCTTAAAGGAGCCCCTAAAACCAAGAGAAGAAGCCCCTAAAGTTTAGTGAAGAAGTCCCTAAAGCCAAGAGAAGAAACCCCTAAAATAAAGTAAATAAGCCCCTAAGGCTGGCCATCTTTAAGGAAGAGGTGTGACCCAGGGGGTCACACCCCCTCTCCATAGGTCACACCCCCTCATATGGAGAAGACTCATATAAATAAGAAGAGTCTCCTTTAGAATTTGGATTACACCAATTTGACCTAGCCAAGGAAGAGCGAATTTCAGCCTAGAGGAGCGAATTTTCAAGGAAAGATGAAGTGAAGAAGGGCAAAATTTCAAGGGAAGATAGAAGTGAAGGAGGGCAAAATTCCAAGAGAAGATGAAGTGTTGTGATGATTTGTTTTAAGGTTTTTCTTTGAAGGTCATCTTGATATTTTATATATAATTTTTTTCTAGAACGATTTAGACAACGAAACTTTGAGGTGTTTCATAAGAGATATCGAAGAATCTTGGGTACAAATTTCAGGTCTTGACTCATTACAGGTTCAGAGTTATACTCAGTGGAAGTTGAGGTTTTTAAAATTAGGGTTTTCTTCTTCAAAATGAGTCATCTTGCCATTTTCGCTATAATGCTTTTTGGGGGACAAATCAAAGAGCGAAATTTCGAGGAATTTCAGTGAAGATATTGAAGAAGATTGGACACAAGTTTCAGATTTTGATTCATTACATATACATAATTATACTTGTTGGAAGTTAGGGTTTGTGACTAATCCATAAACTAGTCCCAAACATGTGTTCGAGATAAAACAGTTATCTCTGAAGCTTGGTAAGTCCAAATTGAATTCCACTTGTTGCATTAGAAAGAGAACAAATCCTAATATCTAAGGTCTAAGTTTCAGAATAAAAAACAAAAAATTAATATCGTGGCGAATTTTACAAGTTTGCAGATTTAAGGTACAATTCTGAGCAGTTTTGTATGCAGATTTAAGAAGTGATTTTGGGATTGTATTTAAAGGTTGATTTGATCCTGTATCATCATTTAAAATATTCCAAGGGGATTGGTGTTTCCTTCTAGTAGGTGCTAGAAAACTCGGAGAGTGGGTGCTTCCTTCAAGTTGATGATTGTAAAATCTTGAAACTACTAAAGAAAAGTTTTTGTAATTTCCTCCCAATTGGGTTTCCACCTAAAAATATGTGTGCAACGTGTATGAGTTTATGTGATGATGAATGACATGATTAATGGTTAATGTTTATGTAGTGTTTGAAGGTTAAAATTATTGTAATAACTCTATATTGATTCACCCCCCTCTCAGTGTTCTTGAATATTTTAACAATTGATATTAGAGTTGATTCCTTCAAGAACAGTGTAACCAATGAAAGACAAATCATGGATAAGCAAGGAGAATTTACCAAAAATGGTATATCATTGTTTGATTGACAAAATTATGCTTTTTGGAGCATAAGAATGAGAACATTTTTACAGGCACAAGGATTTGATGTTTGACAAGCTGTAGTAAATGGATACACTGCACCAGCTTCTCCCCCAACAGATAATGCTGGGAAAAATCTCAATGAATACAATTCAAAGACTATAAATGTCATTCTAAATGGTTTAACAAGTTCATAATTTGTTAATGTTATGCATTGTGATTCTGCAAAGGAAATCTGGGACAAGCTCAAGAATGTTTATGAAGGAGATGCTAAAGTCAAAGGGGCCAAGCTTCACATTTACAAAGGACAATTTGAACATCCCAAAATGAAGGAAGATGAATATATTGCAACTTATTTTCTTCTAGTTGATGAAATTATGAATATTATAAGAGGATCGAGAGAAAAGATTGAAAATTCAGTTGTTTTGCAAAAGATAATGAGATCTCTCCCAATGAGATTTGACCCTAAAATATCAGATCTAGAAGAAAGACAAGATTTGACTACGTTGAACATGGATGAATTACATGGAATACTTATAACATATGCAATGAGAACAGAACCAAAAAATCCATCTAGAAGGGAAGCAACTTTCAAAGCCTCCAAGAAAACAAGAAAGAACAAGCCAAGGTCAAAGCTTTGCTTTAGCAATAGTGATGATTCAGAGAATGAAGAAGAAGCCAACTTTGTGAGAAAGCTAAAAATAGGAACCGACAAGTACAAAGGTAAACTTCTTTTCAAATGTTTTAATTGTGGTAAAGTTGACCATGTTGCTTCCAAATGTCCTTATGCAAGGGGTTTAGATAATGATGAAGAAGTTTGTAAGAAAGAAAAGAAATATCAAAAAAGAGACCAGGAAAGAAATAAATAAATATTTTTGAAAAAGAAAAGCTTCTATTCAAAAGACGATAGTTCTTCATCCGATGAAACCGATGATAGTGATAGTGACTCAAGAAGAGTACTCTTCATGGCATTAGAGACTCGAGGAAACTACTGAAAATAATGAAGGAGACTATGAAGAAGAAGGAGAAGTGAATCTTGAGGCGTTAGAGACTCAAGAGGAAACCACTGAAAATAATGAAGGAGAGTATGAAGAAGAAGGATAAGTGAATCTTGAAGTAGAATTGATCAGTGCCTTAAGTGATCTAAGAATAACAAGGAAGAAAAACAAGTCTCTGAAATAAGAGTTAAATAAACTAAAGGAAGGCTTTCAAAGTCTTAACAAAAATTCTAAAGAAGCCAAGTAGAGTATCATAGATCTAAGGATTCAGTTGGAAGAAGTCAAAGTGATTGTGTTATCACATATAGTTGTCAAGGGAAACAGGTCGTCCAAGTTCATGGTCTGCACAACAAGCGTCGACCCAAGCGCAGGTGGCAAAGAAGAGGTCGCCATATTTTTCAGGTGCCAAGTCGACTCGGCCTCGTTCTGATCCCGATGAAGCAGTTGTGAAAGCGGAGAGGTGGTTGAAACATAGTCTCCCCCATGAATGGAAAGTCGGAAAGTTTGACCGTGAAGGCAGTTTGTCAGCCCAGGCAGTCTGAGCTTGCGTTTGACAACAAAACTGCATGCGCAGTTTGACCGAGGAGACACAGATGCCTGACATTGGATGAGAAACTCTAGCACGCCTCTTCTGTTGTTGGCGTTTTATTTTAAGTATATATATGTAGTTTTGAGTCATATTTAGGAAGGTCCTTGGGTTGAGCAGAGCTCCCATCTGTAATGTTTATTCTGCCAGAGCTGTTCTTTGGTTATGTAATCGATTTGAGACTTTCATGTTAATAGAACTCAGTTTCCTGTTCCTTTCGTTTCGTCTGTAAAAATTGTTTGAAACACTCGGGTATGGAGGATCCAGCTGAGGATTGTTATGTGGTTATAATGGAGGTTTGATTATAGCTGCATCGTAATTGGTTTCACTCATTTCCCTGTGTTGTCTTTTCCCTCTTACACTGGATAGCTCGAGCATGGAGGATCCAGTCGAGCTGTTGTAGTTGCAGGATGATAGAGGTTTGATCATCTTGTTGCTGTAATTGTGTTGCTTGCAACATATTTCGGTGTTTGGACCTTGAGCTCAAGACTGCTCTTGAGTTCGCGTTTTTCATCTCCGAGCTGTTGGAAGGCCGAATACCATAGTAGTCTCATTCACCTTTCTCACTAAGTCTTCCCTTTGCTCTCACTTTAACTCAATTTCCTGACTGAAGTTAATGTGGCCCTCACGTCCCTGTGCATTTCCTGTCCAGTGCCGTGTTGAACGTCATTTAGATTATGAGTTTTTTCCATTGACCTTCATCCATACAAATCAACATCCACCTAACTCTGATGGGTACTGGGCTTGCCTTTCCTGCAATCTAAAGGCGACTTTCAGTGCTAACATTTCTGGCGCCGCTACCGGGGAACGAATTGAAGACATTTCCCTGGGTAGAACGATAACGAGCTTATGATTCTGAAGGTGCAGCAGATATCAGAACCATTCAAGATTGCATTTGCACCTAGCGACTCCAATATGGTGACTCCACTGTCTCGACTCCATGGTTTCAGTGTGGCTGCCTCTCGCTACAACTATAGCCCCTAGGAGAACACACCGATCAGATCTGGTCTTTGATGGTGGACAAAGACCAGACACACTCGTTCTGCATATCTTTCACCTGACGACTCCATGGTTAAAGAATCGATTGGCGACTCCACTAGTTTGAAATGGAAAAAATCCTGGCTTGAAGGTTTGCTCCTTTTAATTTTTCTACTGTTTTTAGTTTTCTTAATGTTGTCCCTACTGTGGATGAATGGGGTGATTATTTGCCCATATTTAGAGAGCATAAAGAGGACAATCTTGCTCGGCATCTTCGTAAGTTTCATGAACTCATGCATCAATGGGAGATACATCATGATGATGTACTATTAAAATTGTTCATGATCTCATTAGCAGGAGAAGCTCGTGAGTGGTATCATTCCTTACCCCCTGCGAGCATTTCCTCCCTGAGAGAATTTCATGCAGTTTTCAATAAGCACTGTCAAAAGTTTTATTTCTCTGAGTTTATTTGTCATAATTGTTGTGAGGAATATGAAGACCATGATCAAGATATGGTTGTATCTAATGAGGACCATGAGGAGGAATAAGATGCTTTGGGTAGGCTGATTGCACTGGTAAAATCACTCTCTGTCGAGATAGAAAGGTTCAAATTTGAGGAAAGCGCAGAGGATTTTCCAGTCCTTGAAGCAGATGTTCTTGGCAGCTCTACTAAGGACGATGATGAATATTTCATAGCTGTAGAGGCCTTGCATTCTTCTCCTGATGTGCCTGCCATTTCAAGCTTTGATGATTATTTGGATGAGGAGCGACATAGCCCTGCATCACAATTTGCTGACCTGGGGAGCAGTTGGCCTGTATATGACAGCTACGAATTAGATTCTGAGTTGGATATGCAGGATTTCCAAGAACATACTACAGAGCCCCATCCTCTATTCATTGAAGAAAAATATTATGAGGAAATTAGCCATCCCGGGCCTG
>JASDQU010588373.1:108088-126453 GCA_032191745.1 Picea mariana
TGTCACGATTGCATCATCTGTTATTCATCACTGACAGAGTAGATGAGCTTCCAGTTAGGAAGTTATTTGAATGGCTATGGTGGAAGTTTTCTTTTCACCTAGCACTATGTAAAAACTCAATTAGCATAGGAATGTACATAAATAAGATCCTTCGGAGCCCATGTATTTGCTTTCGTTTAGAATAGTGTGTTTTTCGGCCTAGTCCTCAACAAAATGTTTTTGAGCTAGACTCCATAGCCCAATGCAGAGGGTGACTGGAACTACTTGTTCTTGGCAGCTTGCAGGGAGCATGCCATCTCCTGTGGAGCCAAATGTTATCACATATAGTTGTCAAGGGCAACAAGTCGTCCAAGTTCGTGGTCCGCACAACAAGCATCCAGCCAAGGGCAGGGGGCAAAGAAGAGGTCGTCATATTTTCCAGGTGCCAAGTCGACTCGACCTCATTCTGATCCCGATGAAGCAGTTGTGAAAGCAGGGAGGTGGTTGAAACATCGTCTCCCCCATGAATGGAAAGTTAGAAAGTTTGACCGTGAAGACAGTTTGTCAGCCCAGGCAGTCTGAGCTTGCGTCCGACAACAAAACTGCATGTGCAGTCTGACCGAGGAGACACAGACGTCTGGCATTTGATGAGAAACTCGAGCATGCCTCTGTTGTTGTTGGCGTTTTATTTTAAGTATTTATATGTAGTTTTGAGTCATATTTAGGAAGGTCCTTGGGTTGAGCAGAGATCCCATTTGTAATGTTTATTTTGCCAGAGCTGTTCTATGGTTATGTAATCGATTTGAGACTTTCATGTTAATAGAAAGTCAATGTCCTGTTCCTTTTGTTTTGTCTGTAAAAAATGTTTGAAACACTCGGGTATGGAGGATCCAACCGAGGATTGTTATGTGGTTATAATGGAGGTTTGATTATAGCTGTATCGTAATCGGTTTCACTCATTTCCCTGTGTTGTCTTTTCCCTCTTACACTGGATAGCTCAGGGATGGAGGATCCAGTCGAGCTGTTGCAGTTGCAGGATGATGGATGTTTGATCATCCTGTTGCTGTAACTGTGTTGCTTGCAACATATTTCAGTGTCCGGAGCTTGAGCTCAAGACTGCTCTTGAGTTCGAGTTTTTCATCTCTGAGCTGCTGGAAGGCCAAATGCCCATAGTAGTCTCGTTCACCTTTCTCACTAAGTCTTCCCTCTGCTCTTGCTTTAACTCAATTTCTTGACTGAAGTTAATGTGACCCTCACGTCCCTGTGCATTTCCTCTCCAGTCCTGTGTTGAACATCATTCAGATTCTGAGTTTTGTCCATTGACCTTCATCCATACATACCAACATCCACCTAACTCTGATGGGTACTGGGTTTGTCTTTCCTGCAATCTGAAGGTGACTTCTGGTGCTAACAGATTGAATAAACACTCAAGAGACAATTGGAAGAAAAGAAGAAAATAACAAAGAATCTGGAAGATGAAATAGTCTCACTAAGAAAGAAACTATAGAAGAAGGACATCCAACTAAATTTTGGCAATATCACCAAAATACTGGGTGGAATCATCTGCAATAAAAAACCATTCTATGACAAGTTTAGACTTGGATACAAACAAAATAATATTGATGAGGGTTCAAGCTCTATGATGACATGAAATGAAGCAGAGCAATGGAGTTATGCAGATACTATCTAAGGTTCCATCAAGAAAGATGAATGCAAACCTTTAAAGGAGGACTTACAAAAACTAGAAATAAAAAAGAATCAAGAAGAAGATCGTGCATTCAGAGGAACATGGAATCAACGACCAACAATGAAGACGACCCAAGAATAAGATCATGATTTCAGAAGAACAACACCAACTAGAAGACCACCCACACCCAGGTACCAAAATATTTTTCTTAATTTGTGTTATTCTTGCAATGATTTTGAGCATAAAGCCATAAATTGTAGACCCTATGCAAAGGGTAGAAACACTTGGAACAAAAGTAGCTATGAAAATCCCAAGAATCATTATGAAGACAATTATCCTAGAAATCTTCGTGAGACGTTTGACATAAATTATAACGATTTTGGTGCTTAGGGTTATGAAATTGAATGCTACAAATGTAACAATTTTGGACACATAGTCAGAGATTGCAGAGGTGATTTGATAGTTTATTCAAGGGAAACTAGTCATGTTCCTCTCAATCATATAGAGGAACAACAAAGAACTTGGAAAATGAAGTAAGAAGATTTGAAGGTTGAGGAATGTGGGTTTGCCTTACAAGCCCAAAATAGAAGAAGCCATTGGTATATTGACAATGGATGTTCAAAGCATATGTCTGGAGACAAACATATTTGTACCTTGAAGAAAGAAAAAGGAGCTGTCACGTTTGACAATCATAACTCGGCTAAAATTATGGGAAAAAGACACAGTGAATCTTGGAAACAAAGATGTTGTGGCAAAAAAATTTCCTACTTGTTGAAAATATGAAACATAATCTGCTAAGTGTGAGCCAAATGTGTGATCACAGACACACACTTATTTTCAATTCAAAAGAATGTGAAACAATGAAATAATGACCAAACATACTAGTGGCAACATCGACAATGACTCTGAACAACATATACATCTTGAATGAGATCGAAGAAGAAATATGTTATTTGGGAAAATAAGATGAAAGTTGGCTTTGGCATAGGAGAATGAACAATATATACTTTGACAATCTTGTCAAGATCAACAAGAAGCAAGCTGTAAGAGAAATGCCAAAAATTACAAAGCCAACGAACACTATGTGCAAGCACCGTGAGCATGGAAAACAAACAAAAGTTGAATTCAAGATAAATGAATACTCTACAAAAAAACCATTGGATATTGTACACACTGATTTATGTGGGCCCATGAGAACAAAAGGACATGATGGTGAACAATACTTCGTGCTACTCATTGATGACTACACTGGAATGATCTGGGTTTGTTTCCTCAAGAAAAAGTTAGAAGCTTTTGAATGTTTCAGGGTATTCAAGGAACTGGTTGAAAATGAAACTAATTTGAAAATCAAATGCTTAAGAAAAGATAATGGATGTCAGTTTATTTCAAATGAATTTAGGGATTTCTATGAAGAACATGGAATAAAAAGACAATTCTCAACAACTAGAACATCTCAACAAAATGGAGTTGTTGAAAGGAAAAACAAAACTGTACAAGAAATGGCCAAAAGCATGTTGAATGACTCTAAGCTAAGTGATATATTTTGGGGACAAGCAATGCATACAATCGATCAAATATTGAACAAATGATTGATCGGAAGTAATAGTGATAAGACTCCATATGAGTTATGGAAAGAAAGAACAACCAATGTCAAACACTTTAGAGTGTTTGAAAGCAAGTGTTACATAAAAAGGGAAGACATGAAGATTGAAAAATTTGACTCCCGGGTGTTAGAATGAAAGGGATGTGCTCGTTTTTCCATAGACAATATAGCAATATTGTCACCCAACCATAGGCACAAAGGCCACCCCCGGGCACCTTAACCTTGACAGACAGAATAATTCTGGTAACAGACCAATATCCAACCAAGGGTAGCGCACCTTTCTCCAAGGGTAGCGCACCAAACCAGAATAATCAGAAACCAAACAGAAAGTCCAAACCATAACCAAGAGACCAAGTCCAACCAAAATCCAAAAACCCAGTTGCAGTTGCACACCCTATCCAAACTTGCGCACCACTATTCTTATGCAGTTATGAATGTGTCAAATGATCTCTAGCGCCCTCTATTTATACTTCTCTATCTCACTTGACTGGGCCGACTTCTCTTTCTGGAGGCTAATAACTCAATATTAAATATTCTCTTGAGCAGACTTGTCTTCTATGGTTATTATCCAACGTTTTAGGGTTTCTCTTGCTTCTCGGAATATTCTAGTCTTGTCAAAGGTTACACGTGGAGGTTAATACCTCCCACAACTACCATGATATTAACACTCCCTCCTAGCTAGGGAGGTATTAAAGGTAATGGTCTTGAGCACAAACAAACCATTCAACCAATAACATCATTATAGCCACACATGCTATCCATGATCACGTAAATCAACTCACAAGAAACGTCATCACTATCAATATCATCTGATAGCATCAACTGCATCATCTCTCGAAGCCATACTCCATCTGAGTAATTATGTATGACGCTGAATAAGTCGCTCACTCCACAAAGTGATACAATGACCATTTCTACAAGAATGTCAGTCTTAGACTATTTTCTAATCATGTCATATGTACCATAGAGATCCATCTCTACCTATATTGCCTAGAAAATATCGGCCTTGAACCATTTTCTTAATCGAGCCACAATCTGCGCCTTAGGAAAATATCAGTCCATGATACATCAACAAACTGTCAAGTTGGATCATTCTCCACAGAGAGAATGCTTGTCCACCAAAAATCTGTTATGTTTGGACCATTCTCCTCCCGGAGAATGTCTGTCCACCAACACACTGACTATCCATCTAGATGGAAATCAACTCCAACACTAGTGATAGTCTCCATGACACTTAGATAGTAACATATTGTTGCTATAATGCCATCCAATAGAGCACAACTGTGTCTATACATAGTAGTATACAACTACTCTCCAGTGGTACACAACCACTCCTAGTAGCACACCGCTACTAACCAGTGACACATAGTTACTACCAGCGGATCACATCCACCATAGTAGCATACAACTATTGTCCAAAGACATACAGTCTCCACAACAATCATATCATCTGATATCAACCTACATAAACAATATCATGATACAAACTGAGTCATTTGGGCCATTCTTCCACTCACATCTGTGAGATCTAGAAGAACATATGTCCTCAGAAAGTAAAACATCAACCATGGTCTATCTGAACTATTCTTCCCAAGCATAGAAGAATAGCTGTCCCTGATTTTTGAGCCTAGACCATTCCTCCAACACTAATCATAGTGCAACTTGGAGAGAATGAGTCTACCCAAGGGAATGCTTGTCCCTGATTGCTGAACCTGGACCATTCACCTAAAGGGGCCATTCCTCCGACACTTATCACAGTGCAACCTGGAGATAATGAGTCTGCCCTAGGGAATGACTGTTCGAACCATTTCCCATGGAAATCACTGTCCTGCACCAACCTCCAAAACATACCATTCTTCGAAACTGCTCACAACTATGAACTTTAAAAGAATGACTGCCCGACGAGGCGGACCATTCTATTTGACCACTACTCAGAGTGACTTCCAAGAAGAATGATTGTCCTAGACCATTCCCCCAAACTGGCCACAAGGGGAATCACTGTCTATGGTACATCAACAATCTATCAAACAATTTTCATTACGAAAATGACTGTTCGATCTGGACCATTTTCTGAACTGGAAAATGATTGTTCGTTAGAAATCTCGAACCACTTTCCGGACTGGAAAGGAATTGCTCAACCTGGACCATTTTCCAGTTCAAATGACTGTCCATAAATCAATAACATATCAATTCTCCCTCCCAACCTAGGAGCAATCACTTCCTTTTCAATAAGGAATTTGTCTCCACAATCCCCAACTTGTCCCTTAAGTACACAATTTTTTCATCTTAGACAAAGGCTTTACCAAAATATCTGCTATCTGCTAATCTTTGGAGATATACTGGAGAACCACTTCTCCCCTTTGGAATTTATCACAAAGAATATAATGCTTGATATCAATGTGCTTCGACCTGTCATGGAACATCAGGTTCTCTGAAAGCTTCACATAACTCTGATCATCACAATATATCACGGTCGAATTCAACACCTGATTAGATAGTTCAGAAACCAACTTACAGAGCCACACTGCTTCTGTACAAGCATCACAAGCTGCAATATACTCTACTTCTGCAGTGCTGAGTGCCACAAAGTTTTGTTTTCTGTTAGCCCATGACATCGTGGCAAAGCTCAAACTAAAACATATCCAAGTAACACTTCTTCTGTCATCTGCATTCCCTGCCCAATCTGAATCGATAAATCTATGCAAATGTATATCATAACTCAAACGTCCCATAAGGAAAATATCCGGTTGAGTATTCTCCAAATACATTAACGAGCCAATCAATTTTCGATACAGAGATGGGTCTACTGGACCAGAGTCTCTCAACTTCTTCAGATTTGTCATCATGGGAGTTTTCCATGGATTTGCAATCCATCATCCCGGACTTCTGAAGAACCATTTCAATAAACTTCCTCTGTCATAGGAAGTTTTCACCATACTTTTGCTATACATGAGAGGCTCTACACCAAGTTTGCTTGAATCCATACAAGGTCTTCTTCCATCTGCATACAAGGGTCTCTTTCTAGTATACCTCAAAACCTTGAGGTTGCTCTACATACACTTCTTCAATTACTCTGTTGAGAATAATAATATTTACATTTATTTGATGTAAACTCCAACCCATGGATACTGTAGGAGATATAATGTCCTAGGTAGAGGTATGTCTGGTTACTGGAACAAGCTATCATCATAGTCTTCTCCCTTCTTCTGGAAGAACCCTCTAGCCCTGAGTCTCACCTTGTATCTATCAATGCTCAAGTCTTTTTCACAATTTCTTACATACGTTGTTCTTCATCACAACTTCCTTCCATTCCTTCTGCTTGACTACTTCTAGTGGATTCAAACTGGTTCAATTGGTTGTTCTGACTTTTTCTTTCTTTCTTGGAATCTTCATGTTCTTCCTTTGTTTTTCTTCAATGTTGGAGTCCATGGAATCTTCTATAGATTAGATGCCCTTCTTTCCTGAAGGCTCCAACCTTCCGTTATAGGAACATAAATGTAGATGGACAACCAAGGATATTCAAGGCTTCTTTTTGAAGAAGACTTATTCTAGAGTCAAGATGAACATGTGTTGCTTATCATCGCTGCTACTTCCAATGAAGAACATGAATAGATACTTCATAGTCTTTACAGATTCTTCTTCAATGGATCATAGCGTTGGGGATTAGCTCCCTCCTAATCCCAACTTTATGCTTGAATGAGAAATATGCATGCTCTTCTTTTGGAATTCTGTGATCACCTCCCTCCATCTGAGAGAGTCCATGATTCCGTCTGCTGCATCTCTCTTTGCTTTCTACAAAGTGTCACAAGCATGTTCTGTTTTCCTTTTGATTCTTGAATTCCTTCGAGTCTGACTCCTCCGAGTCTCTCTAAGCTTGTTTCTATTTGTTCTGATTGCTGCCCATCCAGAAGTTGTGTCATCCTTATAAACTTCTTCTATGACAACTTTCGCAAGGATTGTTCATCAAACATATTTCACAAGGGCACCTGCCAGGAACATGAATAACAAGAGAAAACAAGAAATATATATCTAGAGGAGATGTTAGTTCAATGTACAATAAGCATCTATATCAATAATATTCATATGCAATTGAGTATTCATTGCACCTAGCAATAATATAATATTTCAAATACTACTTTCACAATTTGTACTGTAGCAACTATCACCCTTGATATACACAAATTTGAAGCTTAACAATTTAATCAAACCTGGAACCTGAAGCCTCAACTGCTATGGAGGGTGCGCTTGTTTATTTGAATGCACTGAATCCAAGATTGCAGCTTGGACAAGGTCTCTAATACTTTTCCTGCAAACACACTCATGTTTTGCTAGATGATATAACTTAGATATCATATACAAGTGCATACCTTTGAAACCTTGTAGCATCGTCCAACTTGTCTTCCAATCTGAAACTAGATACCATCTTGACAAGAAGAGATTAGAAACTCAATCAGAAGATTCAATGATTAGAACAAGCTAGAAACTCTAAAATTTCAACTTTGGCCACAAAATCAATTTGACCAGAAGTCAACCTTTGACTTTGACAAAAAAATCAAACCTGACGATTTTGCTAGCTTAGAGTACCAAAAGGTGTGCTAGGCTAGGACGCACTAGGATGTCAAGGAATTAGGTCAAACGTTTCATCATAAGTGCCCGAACACAAGGGTTAGGGTTTGTTGCAGCTGCATAATCAAAAAACCTAGTTGCAGTTGTAATTGGTGCCACAACGAGCTTAACAAATAACTTCCCAATCTATCTTCCAGTGTTTAGACTGTCTGAAGATAGTGTGGGCCCATAACCTGTTAGAATGAAAGAGATGTGCTCATTTTTCCATAAAAAATATAACAATATTGTCACCCAACCATAGGCACAAAGGCCACCCCCGGGCACCTTAACCTTGACAGACAAAATAATTATGGTAGTAGACCAATAGCCAACCAAGGGTAGCGCACCTTTCTCCAAGGGTAGCGCACCAAGAAAGAATAACCAGAAACCAAGCAGAGAGTCCAAATCATAACCAAGAGACCAAGTCCAACCAAAAGCCAAAAACCCAGTTGCAACTGCACTCCCTCTCCAAACTTGCTCACCACTAGTCTTATGCAGTTGTGAGTGAGTGAGTGTTAAATGAGTTCTAGCGCCCTTTATTTATACTACTCTATCTCACTTGACTGGAACGACTTCTCTTTCTGGAGGCTAATAAATCAATATTAAATATTCTCTTGAGCTGACTTGTCTTCTATGGTTATTATCCAACATTTTAGGGTTTCTCTTACTTCTCAGAATATTCTAGTCTTGTCAAATGTTACACGTGGAGGTTAATACCTCCCACAACTACCTTAATATTAATATCGGGTGGACAAAGGCATATTTGTTGGGTACTCATGCAAAAACAAAGCATATAAGTTGTACAATCTAAGACTCAACAAGATAGTGGAAAACATCAATGTAAAAGTTGATGAAACAAACTTGTTGAAGACCAGGAAGCTAAACAAAAATTGAAACATCTTTGAAGAATGAGAAAATGAACTAAAGCAAGAAGAAGAAAAACAACAAGAAGCGAAGCAACTAGAAGCAAAACAAGAAGAAAACAACCATCAATATTTTAGACACCCTCTAGAACACCTAACTGTCGGGTTCGAAAGAATCATCCACTAGAACAAATCATTGGAGATAGAAGTGTTGGAGTAGAAATCAGAAGAAGGAAAACACAAACACCTAAATAAAGACATTTTTCATTACTATCCATAGTTGAACCAAGTAACTTTGAGGAAGTCATAAATTATGAACATTGGATCAAGTCTATGGAAGCAAAACTAAATCAAATAGAGAAGAATGAGACACGAGAACTAGTTCCAAGACCAAAGGACAAAAATGTGATTGGGACAAAATGGGTCTTTAGAAACAAGCTAAATGAAGATGGATAGGTAACCAGAAACATAACAAGAGTAGTGTGCAAAGGATATGCTCAAGTTGAAGGAATAAATTTTGAAGAAACCTTTGCTCTCATGGCCATAATGGAAGCAATCAAAATGTTTTTGGCTTATGCATGCTCTAAAAGGATTAAAGTGTACCAAATGGATGTAAAATCAACTTTTCTAAATGGATAATTAGAAGAAGTCTACATAGAATAGCTAGAAGGATTTCTACTATCAGAAAATGAAGACTATGTTTCCAGATTAAAGAAAGTTCTGTATGGACTTAAGCAAGTTACGAGCGTTTGGTACTCAAGATTGGAAAGGTACTTACAACAACAAGGATTTAGAAGGGAAATGCAGATAATAACCTCTAAATAAAAGTGGATCAAGACAATATGATTATTATTGAAGTGTATGTTGATGACATCATCTTTGGAAGTGATGATGATAGATCGAGTCAGAAGTTTTCCAAGGATATGCATAATGAATTTGAAATGTCCCTACTTGGAGAGTTGACTTTCTTCTTGGGACTCCAGATATCTCAGTTAGATGAAGGCATTTTCATTTCCCAAACCAAGTACATCAAGGAAATGTTAAAGAAGTTCAAAATGTAACAATGTAAACATGTGAGTACTCCTATGGTTACGAGTTGCAAGTTGAGAAAAGATGATGAATCTAAAGAAGTGGATCAAAGACTCTACATATCAATGATTGGTAGTCTACTCTATGTGACAACTTCAAGACCAGATGCAATGCAAGCAGTTGGATAGGTCGCAAGATTTCAAGTGACACCAAAGGAAACCCATGTTCTAGCAGTGAAAATGATCTTTAGATATCTTAAAGGAACAATAGAGTTTGGGCTATGGTATCCAAAAGGAAATAAGTTAACTATGGTTGCCTACACAAATGCAGATTGAGAAGGAAGTATTGATGACAGAATAAGTACAAGTGGAACAAATTTCTACTTAGGTGACTGCTTAGTGTCCTGGTTGAGCAAGAAACAATCTTCAGTATTCTTATCCACAATAGAAGCAGAATACATCGCAGCAGCAACATGTTGTACTCAGATTCTTTGGATGAAGCAAACCCTGCAAGACATACAAGTGAGATATGATGAACCTATTCCGATACTCTGTGACAACACCAATGCTTTAAACATCTCCAAGAATCCAATGATGCATTCCAAGACCAAACATATTCCTATCAAGTTCCACTTTCTGCGGGAACAAGTCACATAAAATAATATCAAGTTGGAGTACATTGGGACAAAAGAACAGATTGCAAACATCTTCACAAAGCCTTTTCCTAGGGAGACCTTTGAGTATCTTCGACAAAAATTGGGAGTAATTTATGCTCCAAATTGATTTCCATAATCTTCTACAGGAACAAAAAGGGGAATACTGTCAGGGGGAGTTATCCTTTTCCATTGATGTCAAAGGAAGAGAAAAATAATAAAAATAGAAGCATGAAGACATGGGGAGTCAACATGAAGACAAGATGACAATACAATCATTGGTATCAGAACATGAAGACAGGGGGAACACAATTGTTTTACTAAGTTTCCATCAATGCCAAAGGGGGAGATTGTTGGAAAATTGGTTGTCATTGATGTCAACCTTAGAAGAATCCCTAAAGCAAATCCTAGAAGCCCCTAAAAGTGACGATGATGTGTCCACTTGAAGAAGCCTTGAAGAGCCTTGACATAAGTGTATATAACTCCAAAGTGGTCCCCTTATGGCATACCGTTTAAGCATGGCCCTCACGGGAAGAGATAACATGTGGTTGTTTCCACATGCCCATTTTTATTTGTACACAAATGGAGCCTTGAAGGATCCTCTAAAGCCAAGTGAAGAAGCCCCTAAGGTTGGCCATCCTTAAGGAAGAGGTGTGACCAAAAAGTTGCGACCGTTGGTCGCACCCCCTCATGTGGAGAAGACTCATATAAATAAGAGGAGTCTCATTTGGCATTTAGATTACACCAATTTGATCTAACCAAGGAAGAGGAGAAAATTTCAGCGTAGATGATAAATCTCCAAGGGAAGATGAAGTGAAGAAGGGCGAAATTCCAAGGGAAGATGAAGTCTTTTGATGATTTGTTCTAAGGTTTTTCTTTGAAAGTCATCTTGGAATTTTCGATATAATTTTTTTTATAGAACTATTCAGATAGAGAAACTTGGAGGTGTTTCAGAAAAGATAGCGAAGAATCTTGGATACGAATTTCAGCTTTTGACTTATTACAGGTTTGGAGTTATACTTAATGGAAGTTGAAGTTTTTAAAATTAGGGTTTTCTTTTTCAAAACGAGTCATCTTTCCATTTTCACTATAACTTTTTTTTGTAGATGATTCAAGGGGAGAAACTTGGAGGAATTTCAGAGAATATATCGAAGAAGATTGGGTACAAGTTTCAAATCCTGATTCATTACAGGTACATAGTTATACTTGTTGGAAGTTAGGGTTTGTGACTAATCCAAAATCTCGTCCCAAATAGGTGTTCGAGATAAAACGGTTATATCTGAAGTTTGGTAGGTCCAAATTACATTTCATTTGTTACATTAGAAGGTGAACAAATCCTAATATCTGAGGTCCAAGTTTCAAAATCAGAAATGAAAAATTGAGTTCGTGGCAAATTTTACAAGTTTGCAGATCTGATGTACAACTCTGAGCAGTTTTGTATGCAGATTTAAGAATTGATTTTGGGATTGTATTTGAAGGTTGATTTGATCCTGTATCATCATTTAAAATATTCCAAGGCGATTGGCGTCTCCTTCTAGTAGGTGCTGGAAAATTCAGGGAGTGGGTGCTTCTTTCAAGTTGGTACTTGTAAAGTCTTGAAACTACTTAAGAAAAGTTTCTGTGGTTTTCTCCCAGTTGGGTTTCCACGTAAAAACAAGTGTACAATGTGTATGAGTTTATGTGATGATGAATAACATGATTAATGATCAATGCTTATGTAGTACTTGAAGGTTTAAATTATTGAAATAACTCTATATTGATTCACCCCCCCTCTCAGTATTCTTGAATATTCTAACAGAAGATGTGAGAATCATTGCCAAAGTTGATCATTATGTGAAAAGAAAGATCAGAGAGTTTATGGAAATAGAGAAAAAATTGAATAATCTCAATAGAGTGTTACTGCTTGGGTTGTCACATTTAGATAAACAAGGTCAACACTCGGGACAAATAGAGGGCAACTAGGAAAACTGACTACTGTCACCTAGGCTCCCACTTCCCCACTCTTCTCAGAGGAATACAAGTCACTTGAAGGGGGGCTTCCCTAATTAGGATACTTCCGTACTTGGTTTAGAAATGATTAGCATGAAAGGGAATGCTTTGTTTCAACAGGGTTTGTGAAGCACTCCACACTCTCACAAGGATGCTCCTTGGAATCTCAAATGGAAAAACTCAAGGCTGATTAAGATTGTGGTGTTATAAGTAATAACAAGGGTTGCTTAGACATATAAATAGTGTGAATATGTAGACATAAGGAACATAATATTCAAACTTGCAGTGAAAACGTTTAAAACCAACATCCAAGATCATATATTATCATATGCGTTTACGCTTGTGATACCAACTTCAAGGCTTGGTACATTACTTTGTTTGGAAAGCTGGAATCATTTAAGGACATGTGATTGACAAGCTCTGTAGCAATTTCCTTCAAACTATAAAGATGTTTTCATACAAGGAATTTTTTTAGTAGAATGAACTAATATATATCAATACTATATAGATTAGCATTTCAATGAGGAAACAAAGCTTCCTATGACTAGAAATGTATACAATTATGAGCAACAACCAGATCGAGTATTGATTACCACACTATTATTCTCTGAAGATTCGATGATCAACATATGATGCAAGGAAGAACAAGGAGGGGGTTAGTCACATATGAATTCATGCATATCTATTTTTCAATGACTATGACTACAACCAGAGTAAGAGGACTTATGATAACTTCGATCTAATACTTTTTTGGGCAACTTTTGAGTGCAAAACAACTTTCTTTTCAACACTTGATAACTGTGGACTTTCATACACAAAAAAACAAAGTTTAAAGCTTCCCTATTTCAATTCAAATGTTAGCATTCAAACAATTTTACAACTGCTATCATGCAAAAATGAAGGATTTTTATTAGGAATTTTGTCAATCAGTTTACATTTAAACTCCTAACAACTTCAAATTTTCTAAATTACAGGCCATCGTTCAGAGTATTAATCTTATGTTAATAAAAAGTGATTTTTAGGCATCAAGAAACTCCCCAACTGCTAGCTACGAGTCTGATCATCATTCAATAAATGTAACTTAACGCTGCTATGTATATGCAAGGAAAATCCATTTAGAACAGTTAGCATGCAACCTGAAACACAACTCAGATTTTAAAGGATAATAACCCCATGGATAATTAGCATGTAGCCTAAAACACAACTCAGATTTTAAAGGATAATAACCCTAGGGTATGAAATATGTTTTGCATTAGTATATCTTAGCTTCCTAGCCTAGGAGAACACTTTCTAGCTTCTAGTTGTGAAACTACAATCAACATGCAATAAATAGAATTGAACACTATTAATAATAAATAAATTAGGAGGTTCATTCAAGCATTTAGTCAAACTGTTAGGGACCTAACCATCACGTAGGTAGAACAATATGTTAGGATGTAATAAAGGTCAATATTAATAAGGCTTTGCAATAAAGTAGAATAATTCGAATGTAAGAAGACCTAATAGAAGCTTCCGCTTCTAGAAGGATCTTCCTCTAGATGGTTATTTTGATAGACATATTTAGTATAAATTGGAGTCGAGGGTATGAGAACCCTAGCTTGGATATTATTGTAATAGAGCTCTGCTCGATTGGAGGTTTCCCCCTCGAAGAGGCTCATGAACATTGCTTTCAGTAATCTAAGTGCTCTTTCTGGTGTTATTCTGTTATCATTTCAGTGTTATTGTGGTGTTATTCTAGTTATATTGTTGTTCACCTTCCATTTCTAGCATTTTATTTATGTTCTGCATACTTTTTATATCTGGAATATTACAAGTGGTATCAGAGCACTTTCCTTGGCAGAAAATTGTGGGTTAAATTTTTTTCAGGGTAGAGACGTATTCCGACGTCTTTAAGCCACAATGATCTGTCATTACATGCATAAATTCATGGTTAAGGGATTCATACATGCAGGAAATACAAATGGTTCTTAAGCGCACATCTGTTGGCCACCCTTGTAACCCCTGTTGGTACCCCTTCGAGTGGTAGTGCATCAGAAAACACCTATGTATGGATCGACCTAGATTTCCTGAAGCCCTCTTTAGATAAACCGATCGGCCGCCTGAATGCTATAGTGCCACCGAGAACATCACTCGAGAAGATAATGTCTAGTACTTGAGTAGTTGGGTAGTACGGCTAAGGGCACAGTCTAGCCTCCTTAGTTAGTGCCTTGAGATATTAGGCCGAGTACTACTGTTGGACCCCGCACGTATATTAGAGAGCTATAGCACAGGGCAAATCTCTGTCTGTAGAATCCTTGAATACCTAACCCTTGGGGACGGAAACAAAAAAAATAAAATAAACCAGACAAAATCTATTGCCACGCAACTGTGTTCGGGTTGCCAAATCACTACACATTTCTTCCTGGTTAAGCATTTGGGCATTTCATCACTGCAGTATTCTTTAGACCGGAGTCTAACTCCGCAGGTGTAAAAAAGAAAAAAAAGTCTGGAAATTTTTGCACCATTATTTGAGACCTATTCCATTGGATTTATTTCTTCTCCCTTATCAGATTCATACATATCATTTTGCAGCAAAATTTTTTGACCCCACCCGCCCTGTCTCGATTCCCTTGTCATCATGGCCCATACCTGTAGCCAAGATTTGGAAGCTCGTTTCATTACCTAGAAATCTAATTTCACAGAGACCCAACAAGAAGTGAAACAACTCAGTGCCAATGTTGCCTCCCTCAATACAAACATGCAGTCCTCCATCGCCGCTGCTATGAGATTAGCTTGTGAACGAGAGTCGAACATAACATCTATCTTGGTCTTCTTGAATTGAATCTTGATGTGGAAGAGCTTGGTCATCTCCTTCTCTTCTTGGTGATGAAGGCTAATTAGATTCACCTCCTTCGACACAGATATGAAAACAATATTTTCATCTACATTTGAGCTACTTTCAACTTAATTGTTCGAATATGTAGCTAGAAGGTTCTTTTTCTTTTCGTCCTTATTGTGGTTCTTTGGGTTCAACTTTGGATGTTGTTTCCAACATTTTTCCTCAGTGTGGCCATCAATGTTGCAATGATTACAATGTTTGATGGGATATTTACTCTAATGTGCAATGGTTATTGTATTTTTATCTTTACCCCCTTTTCTGCTTCTTCTTCTCCTCCTTGGAAGATTCTTGGTGCTCTTTATGCTTCGAACCACTTGGTTTCCCTTTCTTTTGTCCTATGTTTTCCAAGTACCATGTCTATACACATGCCTCATCCACTTTCCTTGGCTTGAAGAGCATCACATGTTTTCATAGATGACTGCGTAAACCCCCCATATACTTGAAGAGTACATCTGGGTTCTTGGGAGAGATACCCAACATGATGGCCATCTTTTTGAACTCAGTGGTGTACTCTTGTACACTTTTCCCTTGCCGCTACCTGAAGTAGTGCCACTGAATCCATTGGTCCTCTATATACCCGATAGGGTAGAATTGGGACTTGATGAGGGTTTTTAATTCCTCCCACCTAGTTACTGGCGGATCACCCTCCAGCGTAAGTGTTTCAGTGTGGCTTTCCCACCAGGTTAAAGCACAACCCTCTAACTTCAATCTAGCAAATGAAATCTTATGCCCTTCATCTATATGGTGAACGCTAAAATAAACTTCTAGTTTTTGCAACCAATGATTCAGTTTTAATGCATCGATCTCACCTTGGTATGGATTTATGTCCACTTTCACTTCCATCTTCAATAAGGATCGTGAAGGGTTAATGGTACTCAAACTCGACTGCGCTTTCTCAGATTCATTCTGTGACTCCTTTCCCGAGTCTTCTCAATCTCCTGATTTCCTTTTCGATTCGATCTCTGAGTTAGAGCATCCATCATCTCTGAATGGTCTGAGATTTCTTGTTACAACCTCCATGAGGAGGTTCATATTGTGACTGATGTTGACAACTTGTGCTTCCAACTTGGATCTCAAGGGATATTATGAATAGACTCGTCTGCCATGGCTAGGGTTTCTGTGACTTCTCGTTAAGTCGATTCCTAGATCCTACAACTTTCGACAAATACCCAAAAAAAACAACTCAGATACTAATATGATCTATAAAATTCCATGGATATTCCACTGGAACAGTTCGTCATAATGAATCTAATAAATAACTGACATCTTTATTATTAAGGTTATTTTTCCTTTAGATTTCTAGAATATTTAGTTATTGATTTTTCTTCTTATGCATGAAATATATCAAATGTGGAAAATAGAGAATAGTAGAATGCAATTACACCATCCACAAATAAACACAAGATATGACATGGGAAACCCAATACGAGAGAAAACCTAGCTAAAAGGTGAGGTTGCTCTACTCTCTTTTCTCTGGTATAGAAATGATGCAAGTACAAAGAAAGAGGCACTCTTTGTGGAGTTACCTTTGAGCTATGGCTTGTATGGCTACTAGAAAATCTCTCCTCCTCTGTTATGCTCACAAAATACCACTCTCAGATATTTTGCTCAGATATGGAACAAGACATAATGCAAAAGAATGGAACCCCTTCTCCTCCTAGTGGCCCAGTATTTAACATAGCCCGATAGCCATCCAGGGATAGGTTTTTGACTTCCTCAACCCTCAATTGTGGTTGAGTTTTGAACCTTCTAGAATATTCTTGAAATTCCTCATGTGGCTAGCCTCATATGCATGAGTAATGGGGGATAACATGACATCCTCTCGTACCATGGTGGTCAACATGATATGTCAACTTGTGGGAGGCATAAATTTTGCATATGAACTCCGATTGACGTTTGGACAACACCGTTGGAAATGTCTCGGAGTGGGGAACACCATTAAGGAGGTGTGCATAAAATTTAGACCCCAGAACCTTCAAAAATGTCATTTAATGCCTCAAAATGGCTCCAGAAGGTTCCAAACCCCTATTTTTCAAACTAGGACCTACCACTAAAATGTCCCTGCAAGCTGATTCCTCCAATTTTTTCCACTCGGAAAGGATCGAGATAGATGAAAAATGATATACTGATCCAATCTGGATCAAGTAATAACTATTAGTTGCATTGACATTGTTAGGGACCTAACCCCTCACATAGGTAGAACAATGTATTTCGATGTAATAAAGGTCAATATTAATAAGGCCTTGCAATAAAGTAGAATAAGTTGAATGTAAGAAGACCTAATAGAAGCTTCCACTTCTAGAAGGGTCTTCCTCTAGATGGTTCTATTGATAGACATATTTAATATAAATAGGAGTCAAGGGTATGAGAACCCTAACATATATATTATTGTAATAGAGCTCTGCTCGACTGGAGGTTGTCCCCTCGAAGAGGCCCGTGAATATTGCTCTTAGAATCAAAGTGCTCTTTCTGGTGTTATTTTGATATAATTTTAGTGTTATCGTGGTGATTGTTCTAGTTATATTGTCGTTTATCTGCCATTTCTAACATTTTATTTCTATTTTGCATATTTTTTATATTTGGCATATTACAAGTGGTATCTAAAGCACTTTCCTCGACATAAATTGTGGGTTAATTTTTTTTCAGGGTAGAGATGTATTCCGACGTCTTTAAGCCACAAATATCTGTCGTTACGCGCATAAAACCACGGTTGAGGGATTCATACACGCAGGAAATACAAGTGGTACTTAAGTGCACATATGTTGGCCACCCTTGTAACCCCTATTGGTACTCCTTCGAGTGATAGCGCATTAGACAACACCTGTGTACAGACCGACCTAGATTTCCTGAAGCCCTCTTTAGATAAACCGATCGACCACCTGACTGCTATAGTGCCACCTGAATACCTAACCCTTGGGGACAGAAACAAAAACATTAAAACAGACAAGATCTATTATCGCGCAACTGTGTTCGGGTTGCCAAATCACTACACATTTCTTCCTGGTTAAGCATTTGGGCATTTCATCACTGCAATATTCTTCAGACCAGAGTCTAACTCCGCAGGTGTAAAAAAAGAAAAA
>JASDQU010588375.1:26176-42230 GCA_032191745.1 Picea mariana
CAACAAGCACCATGCTGCTTTCTATCAACCAATGAAAAGATTTAGATATTCAACCGTAATGTTCTATCGAAATTTCAATTTAGAAAAAAAATCTACCAAAACAAAACATTTTCAGATTTGGAGATCTTCTATGTCTTTTACTTGTTACACCTGATTTGGATTGACTTTATACTGATACAGCTGTAAATTTATGGTTGGTGAACATCTAAAGGTTTAGGTTGGTTCAGAAAATGAAAAGCTAATCACTCAGACATGGCAATCAGCTAGCCACCATAGTAAATTTAAAATATGATCAAGTAAAAGTAAAAAAATAAGCATGTAAATGCATGTCTTTATAATAGTGAGCAAGTTAGTGGTTGAAATCACAACCATTGATTTATTGAGACGATTAAGAATATTCTATCAATATTTAATCTTGTCCATACAAAATTGATTAAGCACTAAAAACATATAAATATACCCATTATAATAAATAGATTTAATCACATAATTATTAGTGAGCAATTTATTTCAGCATTGTTCAAATAATTATGTTCTTCTTTGTCCAAATTTTGTTTTTGTCTACTAATGCAAACAAAATATACAAAAATATAAAAATAAAAATCAATAAAGATTTTGGATCTAGACATAGGGCTGGAAAGTTTAAGCCTATTTCATTAAATAAATTTATATTTAACTCTCAATTCAATAAACCCGTATACTTAAATCTTGCAAAATGTACATTCTTTTCAGTCAAAACTAACTAGGTCGGAATTTTTTCACGTAACATGAAATCATAAAATTCATTACCAACATGACAAGTTCAAAGCCTTCGGCCTATCGTATTTGCAGCCGTAAGTTAGTACACGCAACGATAAATACAGTCCACGAAGTGGCCAAAATACGATTCATGAAGTGGCCCTCACAGAGAGAGGAAAATGACGGTTGTTTCTGCCTCCTCTACAGTAAATTACTAAATTACAAGAATTTAGAGATTGTAGACGAAAAGAATTACTAAATTACAATTATTTAAAAATTGTAGACGAAAAGAATATGATATTACAGTAAGACCTATGCTGTAATACTCCAAAATATAGCAACAAGTTAGAGTAGGAAAGAACAAGTAACTTGTTTAAAAAAAATGGTAAAAAGGTTAGTTACTAGTACATTTTCTTTGAAGGTTATAGGTTTAAAACCAAAAAGAATAGGGTATGTCTACTTTGATTCTTTGAAGGTTATAGGTTCAAAACAAAAAAGAATAGGGTATGTCTACTTTGATAGATTTTAACAATATACTTCAGTTAAAGCGTTATTTATGAAATTCTTTGTTTGTGGAGAATAGCGTTATTTATGAAATTCTTTGTTTGTGGAAAATAGATTATTATTATTAATTTCAACAGCTAACGAAACAAAACTCAGAGAAATAAACTAACGAAACAAAACTCAGAGAAATCCAGAAAAATCCTTACCCCTTTCAAAGCATCCACAGCAGCACATCGTTCAAATTGATCAACTCTGAACGTCGAGTAGAATCCTTAACATCGTTCAAATCGACCAACTCCGAACGTCGAATCCGTAAGGTTACATGTTCACAAAGCTAGCAAACGAAACCAAGAAAATGTGAAAACAACCTAAATCTCTTAAGTGCACACAAGCTAGAATACTGAGGAGAAAATGATTACGGGCTCATAGAAGTAGGAGATAAATAAACTAAAAAGAAAGTCAGCATACAGCTACCCAATAGAGACGAACACCTACCGATTAAGCCACTTGTAACATAGAAGTCAGCAGATGTCATTGCTTGATGCTAACTTCGAGTATATATCACTCATTCATTGCTTGATGTTTCAACTACCTATTTGCAATTAGAGCAAAAATTTTAATAGTTACAATAAGACGAATAATTAAACAAATTTTCAGATATGTTAATATTTGTTTTAAATCTATCTTTTATAAATATAAAACCATGTATATATTTCGCCATTGTTATTAGTTAGTAGATGTAATGTAAGTGTTTAAAATTTTGAAATTTAATTATGAGTGGAATCAAAATGCTAATTTTCTTCATTTCTTTTCGACTCGGAATTTTTTTTATTTTAAAGAGTTTGATTCCCTAGTCTTTTTATAATAGATTTTGAGTTACTATATGTGTAGTGTTAGGTAGTTGAAAGATTTTAATAGAAAAGTATATTAAAGTAAGATTAAATCGAGAACAACAATCACACAATTGACACAATGATTTATATGGAAACTCAATACGAGAAAAAATCATGGGGTAATGATGGCATACAACCATCCTCTCCTCTCATACACACAATCACATCAATATTGTGTCTTGGTCTCACACACTCACTACACATTGCACTCTCACCTCTATGGGTATGCTAGTATACAGAGTATCTCTCAAACAATTAGACAAACTAATTATAATAAGATCGATCAGTTACACAAACTGTTAACAGAAGAGCGCATGCGTGCACATTCTAAATATAGTTGCATGCATGTGCATGTTGGGAAATTTGTTGGCATGTTTCCAACAATCTCCATCTTAACAAAAATTTACATGATATATCATGCCCTTAATTAATTCATCACCTTTTTTGCAAGCAAAAAGAATCCAACCACCATCACAGCTCCGCAACTTCTCTAACAATACTATTACGTCAATATGTCTCCACGATTCACTCCGGTATGGACCATTCTGCCTCCATCAGTAACTTGTCTTATAAGGTGATAAACTTGTCCATTTTGATATGTTGAATTGTTATTCAAACACACAACACTTTGACCACCACTGAACACCACATCATGTACATGTCCATACTTACCCAATAGATCCTTGCATTCTTGCAATACATAACCTTAGGTAGGTCTTCTCTTGTCCAAATCTCATGAATCATAACCACAGACTAAATCACTGCAACCATTGTACGTGATACTTGTTATTATGTGTTTGAAGCACCCATTTCCATGCTCTTCACCCGGTTTTTCCATGTGTCTACTGACAACACCAACTACATGTGAAATGTTGACCATTTCCCATGGAAATCATCAAAAAAATTCCTATTAGTATATAATACTCAAGACATATAATCACTTTCTTCTTCATCAGTTAGGACATAAACCTGAAGAAAAATTACAATGGAAAACCAAAGGGATTTTACCAGTTTCACATTATTCATATTGAACTTCCTGGGCATCTTCACTACATACTTCTGTTGTGATAACCAAGTTTGCCATCCTTCTTGTCTCTATGCATTTCCATGCCCAAGATTTATTTTGTTTCTCCCACATCCTTCATAACAAATGTCCTAACCAACTTAGCCAACCTATTGATCTAAAACATGCTTGTGCTTACAACAAGCATAACATATAATACCAAGATAATAAATATACCACAAAAACAATGGTTATACTATCTTCTTGTAAAATTTGGCTACCCAAACCCCTTCTCGATGCTCCTATTCGCCACCTCTCCCAGTATATTCCCCTTTTCACCCTCATCATCATGGTACCTATCACTTATAAGTCATTTTCTATGGTCCCACCCACCCATTTCCCCTTACAAGCACCCGTCATATACAAATGGCCACCACTCACAACCAAGACATGCAAGCTTCCATCACTCAGACCAAGGAGTCCCTCCAGGAAGTGACTTCTGATATTGCTTCCACCAATTCTCGCATTGAAAAATTTGAGACCCAAGTCCAGTAACAATTTGATGCCATGGATGCCAAATTCATGGGAGAATTTTCCACCCTCCAGTTTATTGTCAACTAGTTGTTGAACCACCCCTAGGTCCCTCCACCTCAGACCAATCGTCCCACTTCAATTGTGTTGATTCCTCCCATTCTATTATCTTTCAATCCAACTCCTTTTATCGTGACCCCTATCTTCCCCGAGTTGAGGTAAATAAATTTGATGTCTCCGGCCCCATATGTTGGGTCACTCAAATGGAGCATTATTTCTCTCTGCATGGCACTACTGATGAGTTGGACAAACTTCATTATGTTGTTCTCTATCTGGATCTTGAACGTCGACAATGGTGGCAATGGCGTAAAAATGCACGATAGGGGTATATTGCATGGACCAAGTTTGTTGCAGAGATCTATGAATTCTTTGACACTGACAACCATATTTAGGGCATTTGACCAAGTTGAAAAAATCAGGAATAGTGAAAGACTTTATAACTACCTTTGAGCATTTGGCCTTCAGAACGGAGGGTATGACAGATGTGTTCTTCTGGGAATTCTTTATCAGTGGCATAAAGGATGAAAGTCGAGCCCAGGTCCTCATGGATCACCCTAAGACTTGGTTGGAAGCTACTAAATGTGCCAAAGAAGCCCCAAAAGTTGTTTGTTCCCATAACAAAAGACCCTCTTTTGTTCCTCTCCCTCGACCCACAAATTCCCCCCCCCTTCCACTCCCCTCAAGGTCTATAAATTAACTCAGGTTGAAATGGTTGAGCATGAACTCAAGGGTCTTTGTTATAATTGTGATGAAAAATATTTTCCTAGGCACAAGTGTAAGGAACAAAAACTTTTTATGGTCATTTCGGAGGATGTTACTGAAGAAGAAGTTGTAGTTTTCCCTTTTGAATATATACCCCTTCTCGTTGCTACTATGAAGCTCACTGACCTACCCGAATTTGACCCTCTAATTTCATTGCATGCCCTCACTGGCTTCTCTGCTCCAGAAACCCTCAATCTCATTGGATATATTAAGCATAGGAAATTCATCATCCTTGTTGACAGTGGAAGCCCCCATAATTTTATTCGTCACATTGCTAAGGAAACCAATTGCTATATTTTTATCGTAAACAATTTTCAAACCATGATAGCCAATGGAGGGTCCACGAAATGTGGTGGGAATTTTGAAAATGTACATCTTCAAATTGGACAGCACAACCTGAAATCTCATATGCTTTCCATCGACATGGGTGGGTGTGAAATTGTTCTAGGTGTTGAATGGTTACACACTTTGGGCCCCATTCTCATGGATTTTAAGGCATTAACCATGCAATTCCACCAGGAGGGAAAATAGTATCAATTCCAAGGACTCACATCAAGTTTTCCTGATATCATCAGTTCCCATTGAATGGAAAAGCTTCTCAAGAAATTTCATTCAGGTATTATTTCCCAACTCCATTCCATTCAAGCAATTGAGACACCCTCCATGCATCCTGACCTCGGATATATATCATCTCCAAACATCAAGTTGTTCTTTCCACTCCTCAGGGACTTCCTCCTTCCTGTGGTGTTCATGATCATTCCATTCCCCTTATTCCCGGTAGTCTTCCTCCCAATGTTATCCCTTATCATCATCCATTTTCCCAAAAGAATGAAATCGAGAAAATTATGTAGGAGTTGCTCCAAGCGGGTGTTATCCACCCTAGTACCAAACCCTATTCTTCTCCTCTGGTCATGGTACTCAAGAAAGAAGGTACTTAGTGCATGTGTCCTGACTTTTGTGCCCTCAATAAACTCCCCATCAAAAACAAGTTTCACATTCTTGTCATTGATGATCTCTTGGATGAATTGAGTCGTGCTCGGTAATTTACTAAACTTCATCTCCATTATGTCTACCACCGTATACGTATGAAAGAAGCATACATTCCCAAGACTTCCTTTAGAACTCATGAGGGTCACTATGAGTTATTTTTCATGCCCTTTGGCCTTTGTAATGCCCCCTCCACCTTCCAATGTTTCATAAATAATTTCTTCCATCATTTTTTCTTAGTTTTCTTTGACGATATTCTCATCTAGAATAAAAATCGGACATCCCATCTCGCCCATGTGGATCAAGTTCTCTATCTACTCTCTCGGCACCAACTTTTCCTCAAACAATATAAATGTGCCTTTGGATCCTTAGAAGTTGAGTACCTCGGTCATATTATGGGAAAGGACAGAGTACGGGTGGATCCTAACAAAATTGAAGCTATGCAAGATTGGCCTCGCCTAAAACTCTTAAAATCCTTTGTATCTTTCTAGGTTTAACAGGTTATTATCGCAAGTTTGTTAAGAATTATGGAAAAATTGCAACACCTCTCACTGCTCTCCTTAAAAAAAATGCCTTCACTTGGACTCTAGCATCTGTCCAATCCTTCAAGGCCTTAAAAGAAGCTATATGCACAACTTTGGTCCTATCCCTTCCTAACTTCACCAAGAATTTTGTCTTGGAATGTGATGCTTCTGGAAAATGAATTGGGGCAATCCTCATGCAAGATGGTCGGCCTTTGGCCTTCACCAACAAACAAGTTTCAAAAATGAAAAGGAAATGTTGGCTATTTTTCATGGCATGGATCTTTGGCATCCTTATCTATTAGGGAAACACTTCCATATTAAAACTAATCACCAAAGCCTCAAGTATTTTCTGGAACAAATTATTTTATCCCCAAAGAAACAAAAATGGGTCACCAAGCTATTTGGATATGATTATGAGATCATTCACAGGAAGGAAAAATAAAATGTGGTTTCTAATGCTCTTTCCCAAAAATATGAAGAAAAAGGGTCCCTCTTTTCCCTCTCCTTTGTTGTACCAGATTGGCTCCAAGTTACTCATCAAGAATGGTTGCAAGATCCCAAAATATCTCGCATGGTCTAGCAATTGCAATCAAATTATCTAGCCTCTCTAGGGTACTCTTGGCACCATAATGAGATTCACTACAAAGGTCGTTTCTATTTAAGAAAACGGTCACAACTTCAATCTACGGTGTTTTCTGAGCTTCTTGCTACACCCACCGCTCGGAATTATGGGTTTACCAAAACCTATGAAAGGGTCAAACGTTCTTTTTTCTAGGATGGTATGAAACAAGATGTCTGCAAATTTGTGACTGAATGCGATATTTGTCAAAGCAACAAGGGAGAAATAGTCAAATCCCTTGGCACACTCCAACCCCTTCCAATCCCCATTCTATTTGGAGGGATATTTCTATGGATTTCATTTTGGGCCTCCCTAAATACAACAAAAAGAGAGTCATCATGGTGGTGGTTGATCATATTTCCAAATATGCTCATTTCTATGCTCTGCAAAATCACTTCACTGCATCCACACTGGCCCAATTTTTCATGGATAATATCTTCAAACTTCATGGCATTCCACATTCTATTGTCTCTGACATGGATCCCACATTCACCAACAATTTTTGGCAAGAATTGTTCAAGCTACAGGGCACCCAATTACATCTTAGCATCGCCTATCATCCCCAAACTGATGGCCAAACTAAAATTGTCAACAAGTGTTTGGAAACATATTTAAGGTGTTTTTCATATGACCACCAGCATCAGTGGGATCAATGGTTACCACTAGTTGAATGATGGTACAACACATCTTACCATACATCCACTCACATGACTCGTTTTGAAGTAGTATATGAACAAAAGCCACCATGAGTTCTCTCATACATGTGAGGTGTCTCTAAGGTTCAGAAGGTTCACAAAAATCTTAAATTACGCAAGGCCATTCTCTGTACCCTCAAAGACAATTTCGCGATGGATCAAAATCGCATGAAGCAACAAGTCGATCAAGGTTGTTCTGAACTTCAATTTTTTGAAGGGGACTAGGTATTTCTTCATCAAAAACCTTATAAGCAGACTTCACTCAAACTTTAACATTGTCGAAATTTTTCTCCTAAATTTTATGGTCCTTATTTCATTCTCAAGCATGTGGGGCTCGTCGCCTACTAGTTAGCTCTACCTAGTGATTCTAAGCTCCATATTGTTTTTCATGTTTCATGCTTAAAGAAGATGATTTGAACTAAGTTCCAAACTCAAACCCATCTCCCTGAGTTTGATGAAGAAGGTTTCATTTGGTTACATCCCCAAGCAGTCTTGGACCAGCGTGAACATTGTCTCCTTCAACGCACCATCCAAGAAGTGCTAGTGTAGTGGAAATATACAACTCTAGAAGATGCCACCTGAGATCCCACTACTATTATGCAACTATTTCCTCATCTCAAGCCTTGAGGACAAGGCTATTTTTCAAGGGAGATGGCATGTTAAGGACATGACATCCCTAACTACTCATGTAGGTGGAATAATATACTTTCCATGTAATAAAGGCCAACATTAGTTTATATGGCCTATTTAATAAATGTGAACAAGTCAATGTAAGAAGACCTGATAAAAGCTTCCACTTTGAGAAAGATCTCCCACTAGATGGTTCTTTAGAAGATAGAATTAGTATAAATAAGAGTAGGAGGCATGAGAAGTTTTTGTCTTGAAAATTATTATAATAGAGCACTTCTCTGTTGGAGGTTTCCCCCTCGAAGAGGTAAGTGAACATTGTTTCCTATCAATAAAGGTATTATTTTTGTGTTTTGGTTTCATATACTATGTTGTTCCACTGTTATTTTCTACAGTATTTCTGTTTTTTTTCTATTATAATAGATCCGGTACCTTACAAAGTATTAGTTACCATAACAACTTTTACTTAATTACAATGATGATAGGAAAGAAATAAACAAATAACCTTAAATAGAAAGATAAGTAACTTCGCATCTTGAGAATTAGATAGAAGAATGGATGATAATCCTTTTTAAGGTTGAAACCTCATTTTATAATAGAAAAAATGTAAAAAATGAGATTATTTCTAAAACCAAGTCTCCTTGGTTTATATAGGAGACAAAAGGTATAATTACAATTAAAGGGCCCTACATTTAATTGTTGGAGAATTTTTTGCAACACCCTTTGCCATGTAGGATAAGAATAATATCTATCTATATTTCATTTGTTTACCACACTTTTTGAATCATGCAAAACAAATCTTCGATTTAAATTTTTGACAATTGTAATTTGTGTTATTTTAAAACCCTCATTTGGAGACTATCTTGCTAACCAAACTTTATCTTCATGTATCTCTAAAATTTCAGTCATTCTAAGTCTTAAATTTAAGCATTTAGTACTCTGATATATATTCTCTTCAATTCTACAGGTTTGACCAAAATTTAAGGTGCTAAGTGAAAGTTATGGTAGCTTTCGAAAAAATTGTTAATTCTTGGTCATTTCGAGAGAGTGGACTTCTAAGGAATTCTACATGTCTAATTTTTCTAATATGATTCTGAAATTTTGACCTAAAACACTATGGTCCATTTTCTTTCCAATGAAACTAGTGGAATTGAAATGTGATCTTTCTATAATCATATATGATTGTTTTACCTAGAACTCATCTTTGAGACTAGCTCTAGGACTAGTGAAAAGCCTTAACTTCCATAGCATGTAAGATGTAAAGTATAGGAATCAAAATGTATTGTTTTACCACAGTATATGTTATATGTCTCCTTAAGATCCTGAAAATTTAGTTGTCTGATATATCCTAGAAAAAATTTATGGTTTTTTTCCCAAGAACACTCATTTGATACTAGTTTGAGGTCTAGTAAAAAACCCTAATTTCCACAGGCTATTACTCCAAAAGTATGGCATACCAAAATCTGAACTTTTACCACATGTATTTATCTATCTCTCTTCACGGTCTAATCTTTTTTTCTATCTAAAACTTTCTAGAAAAAATGTTATAGAGAAAATGTCAAGGTGACTCGTTTGAAGTAGAAAAACCTTGGGATCATATACTCTAAAACCAAATATTAGGAAACGAACACCCCAATAGCCTAAAAATAGGAAGAGAAATAACTTCATGCCCTAAAAATTAAATAGATGAATGCATTTTAGCCTCTTTGATGGGGTCACCTCCTTTTAGAATAGAACAAAGGTACAATATGGGATAATTTCTAAAATTAGGTTTCCTTGGTATATATAGGATACAAATTGTACAATAATGATTAAAGAGTTTATCCAACCACACTAATATAACAATAGAAACGTAATAACTCAATATCTAACGCTTAAGAAGTGAGTGCTAGCTGCCATAACAATTTTTTCTTAGTTGTTATCTCACTATAATTATTGTTACTAACGAAGCAAGTCATACAAATGTTGCATCAAATAACCAATCAATTGACATTGACGTACTAAAAATTAATAGATGTAGGATTCTTCCACTGTAATTAATTTGAATTATTCGATTATTCCAATAAGTACAAGTTTATCTAGGGAAGGGGTGTTGGTCGATTGGCAACTACACGTTCTGTTAAGACATATAGGCTGTTAATCAAGTCACTAGTTCGAGCCTCAATGAAACATGCACGAAGGTTGTACCCCTAGTTGGTCATGCCTAGAGTTTATAGTGGCAGCCGTTACAATCGACCCGTATCACGCGAGTACAAAACGGGCATTATTATTAATTCCTCTAATAAAAATAAATACAAGTTTAGCTATAAACAATAGACAAAACAAAACTAAGAAATGAAATAGTAACCTACATCCCCTATGACTCATATAATATACCAGATTGGTATAGCTAATGCATAATGACTATTGAATCTCATGTGAATGATAAATCTCTTTTTGGACATGAAGATACTTATGCAAATCAACATTGAATATGCAACTAAACAATAAACATAACTATAAAAAATATAAATGTTTGGATATCTCGTTTGTTTGGATATGCACCTATGTTTTACAAATATCTATTTTTAATTATTAATGAAATAATTGTATTAATATTACTAATATAATAATATTCAGATTAAATAATAATTTTTTATTTTTTTTTTTTGTAAATTTTGAAATTTTTAATTATTTTTAATTTTTAACAATTTTTTATTCTAATAAGAATAAATTATCATAACATTAAATTTCAAATATTCCAAAAGAATCATTTTATGTTGAGAATATTCAAATTAAAATATAAATATCACAAAACATTTTAAAACATTTATTTGAATAAATTATCATATCATTAAATTTCAAATAAAACAATCTTTCAAATTTGATGGTAAATTTTACAACTTCATCCAAATTTTACAAGTTCATCATAAATGATTACGATCGTAAATATGTTTTTATCTATATTTATAAATGAAAGAGCCCAGGCCCGAGACAATTTAGTCATCAATTCCATCACTGAGGCCACAGGATCCAGGCACTGATCCTGCGTCCAAAAAGAAAGGAAGAAATTGCAATGCTATATCTTCTGATTGACAGAGAAAGTCTGTCATTGTTGACCAATCGCAATTTTCATTTGATGATAAACGAAGACCACAGAACAACACAGGCCGCCATGACTTGACATCTCAATGCCGTAGGATGACCGGCATTCAAAGCCCTGCCTCTAAAAGAACGAATGGTAATCCTAAATTACAATTTCAATAACTGAAAATTACAGTTCCAAATTTGTATTTAATAGCACTGCCGGCCCAGACTTGACATCTCAATGCCGTGGGATAACCGGCACTTAAAGCCTGGCCTCCAAATGGAAGGAATTCTAATCCCAATAACTTCCTATCCTTCTCACTAAATCCGTCTACAAGCTCCACGTCTTTTCTTCAACTAGCATTCCGCCCTCACCACTTAAATTTTTAAATCATTCAGCTCGCGCATTCATTGATTTCTCAATATTACTCGTGTGCCATTTGCAACTATAAAGTTCATATGAATTGAAGAAGCTTACGAGCAATAGAGAGTTCCTCACCTAATCATTTTAAATGGAAGGAAATTTAGGATGGATACATGTCAAATCTGTGTTGGTAAATAGAATATATATATATATATATATTTTTAATACCGGGGGAATCGGCAACTCCGTGACACGGGATGCAAGAATGGCGAGTAAATTTGGGTGAGAATCGAACATGAGACTTCATTTTACAAATTTCCTTTCATTTACACGGCACTTGCCAATCCGTCTACACCCTTGCGGGCGTTGGTAAATAGAATATTAATATAATGTTTAAATTTCCTTTTTTTCCCATTTTAAATTGATAGAGTGGTAAAGAGAATATTAATATAATGTTTAATTTTTTTTTTAATTGAAAGAGTTGTAAAATGGTGTATTGGGAAAGAGATTATTAATATAATGTTTAATTTTTATTGGTTATTATTAATATAATGTTTAATTTTTATTGGTTTTGTACTTCATGGATTAGGGTATCCTTTAATATGGTTGGATTTTTTGTTTTTATAGGTTTCTAAACGGTTACATAACATCACCGAGTGTCTTAACAACACATTTCTTCATGGACAATCCTACACCTAAGAGACAAATATTATTACACATCCCTTCATGGACAATCCTACACCTAGGAGACATTCCTTTTTGGATTCTAGTGAAAAAGCTCAAAAAATCGAATGTTTAGACAAAGCTAAATTATTACACATGATCAAATTCAACCTCTATCACAAGAAAGCACGAAATTATTAAAGAGATATACCTATAAATTTCGGGACAAATATAATCATAATTAATGGGACAAATAGAATCACAATTCAAATAATGTTTATCACTCATATAAAGCATAAATTTAATAATAATAATTACTTGAATAAACATTGTTATATAAAAAATGGGAACAAAATCAAGGTACCATTGTTAAAATTAAGAGTATAGTTATGACTACATACCTAATATACAAGAACAAGATAAGCAATATGGAAGACAAGAAGCTTCCTAAGATTACTCCAAATTCAAGTCAAAACCATATACAGCTCAAGTAAGATTGCCATAAAGATGACAAATGTTGACCAAATCCTTGGGGAATAAAAGAAGAGGTTAAGAAAATTTAGAATAAAAAATGAGACAATAAGAAAAATTAAGGTATTATGAGGAGATGATCAACCTAATCTATAAGATCAAAATTACCTCATGTTATTTTTATTATACTAAAAAAGAAAATTAACATCACTAAAGTGAAACAATTCCTAAAAGATCATGGATTGAATAAATAATTCCTAAAAGATCATGAATTGAATAAATGTATCATCTTTAAGAGATTAAAAAAATTGAAAATGAAAAACACTTTTTATTTTGTTTAAATGTTCTTTATATATTCATATTCATCCAAAATTTCAAAATATTAATTATAATATTTTTACTCCATTAAAAATATAACTATTTACTAATATTTTTTAGAAATTTAAAACAAAACATTATTCTCAAATTTCATTAAAACACATTTATTTTGAATAGATATCAACCATCATCATATCAATATTCTAATTTTTCTCTTAAATATTTTTAAAATTTTTAAATTTATTATTATATTATAATAAAACAATTTCTTCCTTTTATTGTTATCCTTGAAATATGTTCCTACATTGTAAAGAAAAATAGGCATTAAAGCTAGTGATATTTTTGGCTATTGAATTTGTTGGTCATTGCAACTTCAACGTGACCGATCAAATTACTTTGTAATGTTTACTTTAATTTTTAAAAAGTTTTGTTTAATTTTTTTTCCAACTTAAAAATAAAAATAATATATGTATATAATATAATAATAATATAAATATATGGAAGTGAAAAAAAATTATATACATATAAAATGTATATTTTCTATTTACTAATAAATCAATTTTTTTAATGTATATTTTTTTATTTTAAAAACAATATATTTAATTTATCTTTCACTTAAAAATAATATATATATATATATATGGACAAATCTCGAATGATTTCCTATTTGCGAATATCTATAGCAAAAATCTTCCCTTTCCATCGTATTGAACTTAATGGAGGACTTCGATATCTAAGGTTCAATTTTAAACCCAATAATTAAGTAAACAAATAGTAGAGATGGCTATTATCAACAATTAAACAAAAAAAAGAAATTGGGATGTAATAGGTAGATTTTAGGAGCATGAAGGAGATTTTAAGAGAAAAGTCTTCCCTAGAATCCATTCATGTGTTATGGTATACATTAGCATCTATTCTTGAAGGTATTATGAAGAAGGTATTGTTGTTTCAGTTATTTTTGGAAATGAAGCATTGATTATAAGGGTTTTTAATTAGCTGGTTGGAAATTGATTGCTATGCCTAAAAACCTAGGGGTTGGGTATTAAGGATATAGATATTTGTGGTCAGCCTTTGGCTACTAAATACTGATGGCATCTTTTTTTTTCATTTTCACAGAAGCTGGTGGATTTATAGTAAAATAAAAAGGCATGGTCTAGACCACAGAATACAAAAAGAAAGTTAAAAAAACACAATTCTAGCTTTAGCAGAGCTTCTATCATCCTACTAATTATCTTCCAACTATCACTTGTCCAAACCTTACTACTACTTCTACTCTTAGCTACATATATTTGGTAAAAGATATCATTTATACATGATGTTAAAAAAAACATACATTAAGTATTATTGGTTGTTTCTCGAACATAGTCATTCTCTAGTTGTTCTTTACCCTCAATGACTTCCATAGGTACATGAAGATAGAGGGGGTGTACGATTCAGATTCCTCGCTATTCATGAAGATAGAGGAAAAAGGGTTAAGGCAATTAACGCCCTTGTTTATTCCTTCGATTTAACAGTCATGAATGACTGCAGGTTCCCCGACAGGATCCCATCTGTTGATCAATACTTATCCCTACGTTGCTACTTCGGGATTTTAAGAGGGTCATTCCTCTTCATACAGGGTTCTTAAGACTTGTACATTCTAGTCCTTTTTCCAGGATCTTGGTAAACCTTTCCAAGGAGGGAAATCTCTGTGAAGAGGTCTATCCCGGGGCATTCTTGGAGACAGATCAGGGGAAACAAATTCCTAAGAGTGGACTGGAAGTCGGACTGGGTTCAACTTATGCATAATTAGATTCATTTATCAGCATAAGCCATGCATGGTTTTTCTGTTATAAGCATATACAACTACTAGTGCTGATCAAAATACCATACAAACCTTCTTATAATGAAAACATTCACAGTTTCATAGCTTAAGAGCATAATTATCAGCATACATATATTTCGAGATGCCAGAGGCAAAACACTTATCAAAAATAACACCAGGTTTTACGCCACTGCTGAGAGGGGTGCTCGTTTCCACCCAACCGTAGGCGTAGCGACTCCCAACGGATTTACCACTAGCCACCCCCGAGCTGAGACCACGATGTTGTTGAGACTGCGTCTCTCTGTCTACCAGTGACCAGGAATGAAGGTTGCAATCCTTCGTCTCTGCTATCACTAACTCTGCGTAAAAACTGCCAGAGTTCCCCTCGCGTCTGCCCTTTCAATCGTCTCTGCCATACGCCTTATCCTCTCGCGAGGTTGCATGTGGCATGATTACCCTCACGCCGATCAGGCCTGGCGGCTCTACGGATGGGCGGTTCACCATCCCATCCCTCATCAAGCCATCCGCCTACCAGCTTGCGAGGCATTGAATTTCAGGGCCAGCGAGCTGCTTTTGGTTCTCCGGGACAGTGGAGTCCAAATATGGTATTTAATTCTCGGTGGAAGTTAACGCCAGCTTTTCAGGTGCCTTCCACTGCCATCGTGGTCTCTTTTTCTGCACATCCCCTCATCAGCAATCCTGCAATAAATTCAAAATGTTATTCACATTCATTGACCTCTTACTCAAGGTCCATTTACATCACATATTCACATTTATGAGTTTGCCATAGTTCTTGGCCAGTCCAGTTATGTTTACAAGTTGGGGGAAACAGGGTGTTACACGATCCCACCTGGGATTTTTTCGTGGATGTGGTAAAAGAACAGTATTGCCTTGTTGGCAACTATGAGGACCAGTACATGAGATGGACCACACTGCGGCAAGAGAGGTGCCAAGAAGTTCTGGAGTTCACCAATACCTTCCATACCTTGTGCACTAAGATGGGTATCAAAGACTCCGAGCGACATTTGGTTCCAAAATACCATGGGTCTCTACACAAATATATCCAAATTGAAATGTATTTTTTGGACATCTCATCACTCGGTGATGCTTATCGATATGATGTTAAAATTGAGTAGAAATTTAAGCACCAGAACAAACGGGAATTCGGGTCTGTAAATCCGCAACAACCAAAGTATGACAAAGAAGGCCCTAACAAACAGTCTCCCGAAAACCAGTCTAAGACACAAGAAAATAAGGGTCACGGGAAGACAAAGAAGGACACCAAAAAATGGTGTGATTTCCACAAAATCCCCTGGCACAACACTGATGAATGTCGCTCAAAATAGTCATTGGTGGCCGAGATCAAAGACAAAGAGCCGAACCCTGATTCTGAATCTGATTTTGAAAATAATGGTAAAGGACAGA
>JASDQU010588376.1:4764-16672 GCA_032191745.1 Picea mariana
AATGTTTCCTTGTAAATAGTTAGATCCCATATTTAACACTTGCAACTTTCGAAGCTTATTAAGTGATGAAGGAATAACCCCTGTGAAATTATTGCTGTCTAAAATAAGCTGTACTAAACTAGTTAAGTTTCCAATCTGTGGAGGTATCTCTCCTGTTAATTCATTGCCTTCCAAGCTTATGTAGTCTAATTTAGTAGAGAGATGGCCTATAGAAAAGGGCAAACGTCCCTTGAAATTATTACGAGATAAATATATCTTTTCTAAGATGGAACAGTTAGTAAGAGCATTAAGGATGGACAAGCTCGTGGTGCTGCCGCTAACCAATTGATTACCGCCTAAGGAAATCCGTTTGAGCTGCGTCAACTTACCAAACTCCATGGGCACTACTCCGCTGAGCTGATTATATGCTAAGGAGATTTCTTCAAGCTTAGTACAATTGAAGAGGGAAATAGGTATGCTGCCACTCAACTGATTATGATACAGAAAGAGTACCGTCAATTGGGTATTCTTGCTACACAAGTCAGCGGGAATGTGACCAGTAAACTGGTTAACACGGAGATCCAATCCTAAAAGATTGGTACAGTTAGACAAGGAAGATGGAATTTGTCCTGTCAGATGGTTGAGCTGCAGAATTATATATCTCACCTGGCTTAGCTTGCCCAATTCGGAGGGAACACTCCCGCGAAGGTTGTTGCTACCCAGATTTATGTACTCCAAAGACGATATGTTTCCCAGCCAGGCCGGGATTGTACCTGTGAGATTGTTAATGTTCAAAGAGAAGTGCTGTAAACTACGGCAGCCACCAAGAGTAGGCGGAATGGAACCTTGGAGATGATTCCGCAACAGGGAAAGTCTTTTTAAGCGAAACAAATTTCCCAATTGATAGGGAATGTGCCCATGAAAGCTGTTATTGCTAAGCTCGAGTATCCTGAGAAAGGAAAGATTGCCAAGAAAAGGAGAGATTGTACCTTGTAATGACATGCTTGAAACATTCAGGGAAACCACTCTCTGTCTGCGACGACTGCATATGACACCTGTCCACTGGCAGAACGAGACATTTGGTTTCCAAGAAGTGTGTAATGATTGGTCATATGTGATGGCAGACATGAATCGAAGCAGAGCCTCTTGATCAGAGGCATTGCTGAGATGAGGATGCCCACGATCAGATAATTGAAGGGCAGAGGGAGTGGCAGAGAGAATGACACAAAAGAAGAAGAGAAGTGAAGGACCGTTACAGATCTCCATTTCCTCCTCCAAGACAATGGTTTCTGAAGCATAACAATCAGAAAGAATAGATGAGAAAACCATATTGGGTGGAGTTACCTTTAGTTACTTATATAGTATAGATTTCTTCTTTAACGTTATAAAAATAAAATCAACGTAGAAAATTAAAGATACATTAATTAAAAACGTAAAAACGGAATGTTTGAATTTTGATCGCCTTTGTGCGGTTGGCAATCAAATAAGGATGTAAGCAATGATGACAGTATGTGAATTTTGAAGCAAGCAATCATATGGAATAATTGTGTATGTGACAAACAATGAAGTCTTTAGTGAATTAACCATTAAGTGTGTGTGACAAACAATGAGTGTCCTCAATGTATGTGACAAACAATGAGTGTTTTCAGTGACAAACAATGAGTGTAGGAATAATTGTGTATGTGACAAACAATGAGTGTCCTCAATGAAGAATGGTTGTAACTCTTTGCCCATCAATCTTATTTTGAATATGGTATAATTGTGTATGTGACAAACAATGAAGTCCTTAGTGAATTAACCAATGAGTGTCTGCATTGAAGAATGGTTGTAACTCTTTGCCCATCAATCTTATTCAAGAATGTGTTGTCACATACTTATCAATCTATCTCTTTTTCTGATAAATTATCATAAAACTGATTTTTTTTTTTTTAATGATGAACCTTAAATTTAAGAGATGATAATTTCCCATAAATTATCATAAAACTGAATTTTTTTAATGATGAACCTTAAATTTAAGAGATGATAATTTTTGTCATTCTTTTGGACCACCAATAGATTTGTATTCAAGGTGATGTTGTTAATTATCTAACAATCTACCCCATTTCTTGGTAGACTTTGATGGCATCGATGGAACCATAAAAGAGATAAAATTTACATCACTCTTTTGAACCACTAATCCCATTTCCATTCAAGAAAGTGTTGCTAAGTAGCTACCAATCTACCCCATTACTACAGAGACTCTTATGGAACCATAAAAGAGATAATGTCATTCTTATCACTCTAATGGAACCATAGAAGAGATAATGATTCCTTCACTCTTTTAGACCACCAATCTCATTCAATAAGGTGTTGCCAAGTACCTACCATTCTACCCCATTTCTTCATAGACATTGAGGGGACCGTTAAAGAGATAATGATTCTCACCACTCTTTTTGATCACCAATCCCATTTCCATTCAAGAAGTTGTTGCCAAGTACCTACCAATCTACACCATTTTTGGATAGACTCTGATGGAACCATAAAAGAGATAATGATTCCCAACACTCTTTTGGACCACCAATCACATTCCTATTCATGAAGGTGTTAGGTCCAAGTACCTACCAATATACCCCATTTATTTATAGAATTTGATGGAACTATAAAGGAGATAATGATTTCCATYGYTCTTTTTTACCACAATCCCATTAAGAAGGTGTTGTCAAGTGTAATAAATCATGATCTCCTGCAAACCTAGAAAATAACAATACTCATAGCAATTTGCAAGAAAGAAATAATAAAGAGAATATTAACTCTTGAAGTACATAACAAAAATATTTAATTACTTCATCACATTAATATCATTGACCCACAATGTGAGTATATACAAGAGATTCGAATCTTCAAAGAGGAAATTCGAAATGCATAGCACATGAACCTAGTTAGACTTAAATTAGAGCTTAAATGTCCTAATTTAGCCATATAATCTCTAAATAGTGAGTTAAATAACCCAAGACATCAAGTGATGACTTAGTTACCCAAAATTAGGGATCTAGTCCATGAATAGGTCATAGGCCATAGAAAATAGCTAAAAATAGTGAAGAGGATCGCCTTCCTTCCGTGAATCTAGGGATTGGGTTTCTAAAATATCTCTAGGAACTAAAACAAAGGAAATAGAGTCTAAAGTTAGGAAATAGGATGCTAAAATCAACGAAGAGAGTGTGAAGTGTGTCCTTACTTATAAAGATAACATTTTTCTCCCTGAAATCTAGGGATAGAGCCCAAGCTTGGCTTACTTGATCAAAATTAGTCAAATTTTGACTAGTAGACTTGTGAGACCAAACTTTACTGACTTAGGTTAGATAAAGGCTAAAGGAGATGAGACTATGATCTAACATCAAGTACCTACCAATCTACCTCATTTCTTTAGACTCTAATGGAACCATAAAATAGATAATGATCCCACCACTATGTGGTAATAAGAAGAAATGTCTTGCTTCAACAATGAATCTTTAGTTTAACTATGATGGATGTGAGGAAATTTTGTCTATCTTTTTCAAATGTATGAAGTGTGTGGTTCTTGGTCATTTCTCACGAACTCTTTTTAAAAAACAAATCATTTTCTTTGTTGTTGTATTTTCTTTCAATCTTTATATTTATTTGATTATCACGATGAACTTCTGCAAAGTCCTATATTCTAAAAATCTCAAGTCCCAAGAAAATTTTAAAACAAAGAGGAGTACCACCTCTATAAAAACGCAGGTGTTACCCATGATTTTGGTCATCATGATGATGTAAGGATGATGGTGTACTCAGGCTCTTCATTGGAACTTTCTCCTGAGAAAAGTTACTTTCTTCTCTTTCCAGAAATATCATTTTTGAAAGAGGTTCGCAGGTTGCTAGTACATTTACCTGTGAGAATGACCTATTCTCGCAGGCTTCCTTAAGCCAGGGTGCGAGAGGTTCGCACTGTAATGAACTGCTAGGGTGCGAACTCATTCTTAAGCAAGAAAAAAGATGAATTCTCGAAGTTTCTAGAAGGATGAGATGGCATTCGAATGGTTATCCTAGTACTAGATTCCCTGATATTTTGGGATCATTCTTATCCAAGTAACTAATTCATTCTCTCCTATAAATTGAAGGAATTCTCATGGAAAAGGTTAAGCAAACAAGGTTAAGATTCATTAGAGAATTAGTGAAAGATTGTGTGAAGAATTGAAGCTACAACAGCTAGGAGACACCAGCAAGGATATCATAAGGGTTTTGATCCTCTTCATGCATGTGAGCAAGTGTGTGTGTCAGAGCCAAGGGCCATCGAAAGGAAGTTTGCAACATCAAGGCTCAGGTTGTAATCTTTACTTTCCATCAATATGATACAACAATATGTCTCTTTCCCATAAAGTTATTTCCACTTTATTGTATAATTCCTTGATCATATACATAGATTGACTTTTGAATATATTGAGTTGTATTCACTTCGATTGGTTTGTGTTGTCTTGGTCTCGACTGTACGAGAGCATTGGAGTGAAGAAGGAGCAACAAAGACTATAGGAAGCGATTATAAGGTATGTTACTCGTTCTTGCCTCTTATTTAATTCAATAGTCAAAATCTAGGGAAAGAGTATTATTCTGTCTTGATTTGTTCTAGATCCAGGTGGATCTAGGGAGATCGGTTTGTGTCCGCACTTACGGATTTATCCAATAAAAAAATTGGCGACTCCACTGGGGAGAATCCCATTTTCTTTGTGGTTATTTGCGTTTTTCTATGTCCATTTCCTCTAGTTTCATTTTTCTCCTATCTTATCAGTCTCTGAGTCTTCAGGATATCCTGATAGACCTTTTGAGTCCAGAAGCCTTTTTGAATTTTTCTTCATTTTTCAAATTTTTGGATATGTTCAGGAATTCTCGCACTACACTTCATTGCAGCCTGCGAGAATTGGGAAGGTTCGCATCCTGCACATAGGTTTCAGTGCAAAGTTATCGCACCTTGCTAAAAGGTCACCTGCGAGAATCTATGATTCTCACACTATGTAATATTGCTTGCCTGCGAACACGATTTTTCAAAATTTTGAAATTGAGTTTTGGTCTTTCTAATTGCCCAGATCAGTTGAATTACCTCTTATGAGTTTCTTGGACCATTGATTGGTATATTTCTTGCTTTAGTTTGCATGCGTGAATAGTCTTAGGGTTTCAAGGCTTTTCTTCTCATTTGTGGCTTGATTTTCGTTTCTTGACTCTTCTTGGAAATACCATTCTCTCTGACTTCAAATTCTGAATGTGTTTGATTAGTTGAGAACCAGTGATTGGTTGAAAGTTGAGTACTTGGTTTTTTTCTCATTTGCTTATTGGTTTGAAAGAACATTTTCGTTTGCATTGAGAAGACTAATTGCTTTGCTCTTTATTTTTGCTTTCATTGAAAGAGTAGATTGGGTTGTTTGCTTGTTCGTTGATTTGATTTTCTGTACTCTTGTTGTCATAGTCTGAGTCCTTTTTGAAAAGTGAACAAACAAAGGTTTTTCTTTCAAAAATTCTTTTCGTTTTAGAAAACTTTGAAAATCAAATTATTGAGATGGTTGAAGTATTTGAAAAAGACACATAGAGTATTGACATTTGATAAATGATTGTTTGCATTGACACTTGAAAGGAAATTTTGCATTGTAGTATTGGGTTGATCTTGAAAATTTTCTCTCTCTCCCATACATAGGATTCATTGAACGAAAAGTGTTATATTTCATTCTCATCTTTGCATTGTTTGGGTCAGAGTCATACAACACAAGTTTCATTTCCGTTACCTTTGAGTAAACAACAGCTCTTAAGAACATTGGTACGGATTTCTGGTTCAGAAATCGAGGAGCAAGCTACAGGAATGTCCAGATAAGTTTGTAAAATTTCTGAAGATGAATATGTTGTAAAAGAATTTATCAGAAGCCCATAAATAATAAAAATCTCTCTCTCATTGGTTTTCCCCTTGTGGGATTTTCCAGGGTCGATGTTAGACCGAAAATATCTGTGTCAATAATTTTCTGAGTTTTATATGCTGCTGATATTTTATTTCTGCATTAAAAACGAAATTCAAAATCCTCATGTTTTAGTTCTGAAATTAATTTTCTGCTGAGTTTTTATATGCTGATATAAAACTGGGTTTGGGCATTAAACATTGGCTGAAAAATCAGCGATACTAAAACTGGGTTGGGGTTTGAAAATTTACACTCTCTTGGGGTATCTCTTGCACTTCCGAAAACTTATTCTTTAGTCTTGTCAGACCCTCAAAGATTTCCTTTGCCACGATGTTTCACAAAAAAATAATCTTCATGCAACACACACAAATTTCCAATTCTTCAACTTCCTCATCTTTCTCATATTTGTTGCATCCTCTAAAAATTTCCTCTTGTGTGGTGTATTGCACCGCAAAAAACATTATTTTTGTGCAATATGCAACTTTTCCCTCAAGTTTCTTTCAAAAAAATTTTCTAAGGCTTAAAGCATCTTCTTCTTGGTGATGACATTGTATTGCATGAAAAATATCTTCATATGATAGCTTCTTTGCATGAGAATATTTTCATGCAAAGCACAACTTCCTCAAAATATTTTAAGTGTCACACTATCAGAAAAATTATCTTTTTGTGGTGTATTGCACCAAAAATATTTTGGTGCATTACATTGTATTGCAACCAAACTTTATTTCATGTGATAAATGGAACTCTTAAAAAATTTCAAGAAAATATTCATAGTAAAAAATCAATTGTCCTGGATTGAACACTATGTCACATGAAAATTGTTTTCACGTGACCCACTTTGTATCACACTGAAATTATTTTTGTATGATGCATAGAAATTTCCTGTCTTTTTCCACACTTAGTTGCTTTTCAAAACACTTGAGTTTGTGACTGTAGTGGAATCACTGACTTGGAATTTTGATCCAAGTTTGACCACCCAGATACCAAATTGACCCCCATCACATTAGATAACTCTATATAATCACAATTTTGGGAATCTTCCCCAACTTAACACAAGAAAAAACTATGTTGTTATGCAACAAACCCATACAACCTAGTGTTGAAATCTACAACTCTTATACCACATGTAAAGTACCTAGCCTACTAATACAAAATAAAAAGCTCTTATACAAATAAAATTAAACAAGGTAACATGGCCAGAATTTCTCACGCAGGTAACAACAAATTCTAAAAACCATGAATGCAAGATATTTTAAACATACTTAACAAAATTCAAATAAAACATATACACAACAGAAGTTAGTGAATGTAATATAGCATAAAAAAAAATTGTTTAGTAAAATAATTGACTGGCTGCATACAAGGGACATTCCTCCTAACAGTAGGCTTTTTGTTCCATTTCTCTCAACAACAAGCCACCCCAAGTTGGGGCTATGAGTCCACAAGGAGATATGGCTCTCTTGTTCATTGTTCACACACACAAGAACTTGATTCTCGGGTTTATACTCCAACAAAAATTCCATGTTGTCATCTCTCTTTCCCATCAACTTGCACAACCCAAAAAATGGGATTCCATCTCTACCATGTAGTCTCTCAGTCCATCCCACTTCTCTCCAAGGCTCTAGTGTAAGGTCATCTAGCAAATCTCTTTCTTCAGGACTCCAAGAATTCTTAGTTTTTTTAAGATTTCTCATAACAGTCTTCTCAAGGCTCTAAAGTAATTTCCTCAATGGGAAAAACTCACTTGCAAACACACAACCTACATTATAGGCATGCAGTATTCATTTCCAGCATAAAACTCATCTTTATCAAGTTGTCCTCACACATCCACTATGGCTACCTGTCATTTCCAACACCAAGCTCCTTTTTGTTACTGTTGGCATAGGAGCAGACCCAAGGTTCAACGCTTCAACAACGCACCAAAAAAACCCTAATTACCAGCCCTTTCGGCAACACCTGCGAAGCATATGAAGTCTCACACAAGGTAGAGGCAGGGGGGGTTGCAGGACTCAAGTGTCTACAACCTAGCTGGGACACAGATCTATGATCACAATGCTTAACATAGCACTTAGCCAATAACATTCATTATTCTTTAACCCTTATTCACATCGCAAGTCAAACCCTTATTACAGAACAATGCAGTATTAATCAAGATCTAAGCACATCTAATCATTTAGCACATAGCATCCGAGCAGATCTAACATTCATTCACGTATAAGGCACTGAGCATCAACTGGATCTACCTATCATGCATCAAGATTATTACACTAAGAAAGTAAATACATAAACTATATGAACAACATAGCACAAATCACATCGACACAGGATATACGTGGTTCACCCCAGTGTGGGGCTACATCCACCAACTCTTTTTCTTCTTTAGTATTCTCTTCAATCTCCTTACAAGCACCAAGCCACAAAGCTAACTCCACATAGGACAAGAGATATGCGTGCACCTCGCTAGATCCTCCTTCCCTGAGTTAGGTCAAAGAACAAAGCCTTACACAGTCTGTCTGCACCAAGCACTTACAACAACACTTGCACTTAGCTCTGCAAGTCTCAATACGTTCGTGCACAAAGCTAGCTACTCATGCACTAAGCCAATTCTACTTCATACTAACTTTGCTCTAATTCTTATATACTTATTTATACATTACAAAAGGGGCCTAAACATGGGTGAACCCATGGGCCGACATCCCATACCCATTACATAAACCCTAAAACCCAAAAAGCCCGTAAAAGGAGCGAGATCCTGCGATCTTCGCTTTGCCTGGGCGCGCCGTCTTCGACCAACCTGTCAAAGTCCCAAAAATGGTCAAACATGACCAATGTTTCCACAAAACTTGGTCGAGGGCCAAAATTTACCCCTAAAAAATAGTTGTAAACAAAATTTTCTAAAATCTCTACTCAAATTTCCTTTTTCTCCATGCATGCTTGACTCTCACACATTTCCCCAAAAGTAGCGTACTCAACACATGTTGTCATAGATAGGTGAAATGATCTTTCCCACCAACCTGTTACATGAGTGTACTTATCCCATACTTCAATATCTAAGTGAGGTGACTTTGTCCACCAACCTCTTATGTTTATTTAGTGTCTAGGTTGAAATAAGATAAAAGGGAGAATATTAATAATAAAATGATTTATAAAAGAATGGCTTGGGTTATTAAGCATATGGAACCCCATTTATCCTCCTCTCTTGTGGAATCATAGCCCCCGATGTTACCACCCATCTCATATCGTAGCCAAGGATTTATTTTTATTAATCATTTCAATGCACATTTGCATAGCTCGGTCCTCAGCCATATTGATCATTATAAGCTCTCTAACCCAAAACATATTGTCTCACCAGCCTATTTCACATTTGCACAATTACAATAAACTTTATGGGGATTAAAATTGGGGATGTGACATCTTAGGTAATCGATGACATCTAGGGAGGAATGGAGACAATGAACAACAAATTGCAGGAAACTTTCAAAGGAAGAAGCAATGGAGGAACAAAATGGTCGAACAAGAGAGAAAGTTGATTGAGAACAAAAAATCGACCAAGAAAACATTGGTGGTGGGAAAAATAAGCCACATGTGACATACTTAATGTGCCCCATTAATACAAAAATTTGTCAAAATGTCACTTACATGTGTGACCAACCTAATCCTGAACCCAAATCTATTATAAAACACTATGAAATGCACACCAAAACACATTGTATAGATGCTCGTCTAATTTTCCTAATTCAAAGAAGCCATGTGCACCTAAAATTACTAGCATAGAGTTTTGAACCCCCTTCCCATTGAGAAAGCTAGTTGCAGAAGAAGAATATTTTGACGAAATGCATCCAAAGATGAGGGGACAAGTGTATTCAAAGCATAAAATAGTCGATCCTGACAGTAAGATGAGGTTCAATGGGTAGAATTCAGCAGATATTGATGTCTAAATGAATAGTATTCGACAAGCGTGCATAGAGGAAATCATCTGGGACAAACATTGGGAACATTTCACTAAATGGGGCCTATTCAAAGGAAAATGGAGAAAGGAAACCGTAATTCTTGAAAAAACACAAATTAGTTCATACATGAGTACACCTCAGGTTGCAAAGTTCGATGGTTTGAAGGAGGGAGTTGTGAAATTCATCATCAGATTATATCACCATTCTTAGCTATGGATTTACAGACCAATCACAATAATGGATGGATTTATCCAATGAATCTATGGTCTACCTAACAAAGGAAACTTGGTCCTAAATATGATTGACTTGACAACTTGGATCCAAAATTTCACAGGCAACACTTCGACGAAGAACTCGAAGGGTTTGGTCATAAGCCAAGTAATTGACCAACATGTAAAATGGGCTTGCATCATAATATATGTATTCTTTAAATCTTTAGGTCAAGAGTTTGATGTTAATCCTAACATGTCAGAAACCATAGGTCAAATAGTTGAACAAGGCAAGGTTTTTAACTGGTTTGAACATATTTTCAACATTTTAAGGACGATTTGTGAATAATTCCAAGTGTCTAGCAAAGGAAACTGGTACCCATCACTTTCAATTTGGGTTGCAATGAGTTAGGTTTTCCTATTTGGAAAGACCGCCTTTACTAGGTTGAAAAACCCAACAATGTTCAACTTCGAGTGCTTTGCATATTTTTGGAGAGGCCCAAATGAGGGATTAACACCATAATATATGTTCTAGGAATGGGTCAAGCCATTAAAGAAAGATTTTCATCGGTGGAGGGTTGCATGGAAAATCAAAAGGTTTGTACCCTTATCAGTCCATGTACAATTGGGAGTTGACTTCACAAAATTTTGGTACACACATGGAGTATTCAAAGAGCCCAAAGAGATTGAAAGCCATCCAACAGATAAACAATTTTTTGTTGAAGTCTCATGACATTCGAACAAAATCACACCAATTCCAACTCTCACCTCTACCATCATCACTAACATCATCACACCTTTGAAGGATGGGAAAATCAACAAGGAGCAAGAAGCAATTTCTTATACTATTCCTTTTATAGTACAGGGAGATTCGACATCAAAATCCCTTAAGAAGAAGTAGATTGGGAGGAAGAGGATATAACAAACAGAAGCGCTAGATGAATCACTCAGCCAATTGATGGGGGATGACTTGCAGACTCTTATCCAAGGTGCTAAAGAGATCAACTTTGAATATCCTATAATAAAGAATAAATTAGAGCAAGTCACATAGAAGGTACTTACAATAGATATAGGCTAATGTGGGAAGGAAAAAAGAGAGAAAGAAAAGAAAAGAAAACAGGTGTTGGAGTTGAGCTTTGAACCCCAGTATGCCGAAGCAATGGAAGAGTCTAAAGAAATCATCATGGAAGCCTTGAAGAAAAACATCATGGTTGAACAATAGAGGCAAATACAATTGGAAAGGATGCGGTAGCGGCAAGCCAAAAAAGAAGCCAAGGAAGCTAAAGATATTGCTAGTGTATCTAGACAAAAGACAATAGAGAAAAGAAAAATCAAAATCAAAATACCATGGCCACCTTAGTCAACAACTGATATAACCAAGGATTCATCACCCACAACATCAACCCCTATTGAGAAATAAATTACAACATGGTCAACTATCCCACAACAGTCAACTACACTGACTCAACAACCCTAGTTGACTAAACAACCAATATAACAATAGTAGATCGAGAAATGAACCCAAAAATAGACCTGACAAAAGACTTAGGAGAAAACATAACAACATGATCAACAACCAAACTAGTCATCCCATGATCAACTACCTTCCACTCTAATGACGAACCATCCACTGACCCAAGATACCCCATCCAAACCATCTTCACAACTACTTGCAACAATGACAACAAAAACAACACCGACATCACCCCATTGACACAAAAAAAGTAGACATGAGAATGAATGGGACAAGAGATAAAAGGGACCAAAGGTCTTTATGGCCTTTTGACCACAAGGAGACCCTAGAAAAACTTCTAAGGTAATCTTTGATCAACTAACA
>JASDQU010588376.1:30136-47473 GCA_032191745.1 Picea mariana
ATGGTGTGCCCCTCTTGCTGGAATCCCTCAATTGGTGCACCCTCTCTCTATCTGCACATGAAACTGATGTAGAATCCTCTTGCAACTGAGTAGATTTGGAACTAGAATGGTGTGGGAGAGTATTGCATCTCCAAGACCAAGCTTGGGACAAGATAGGTGGAATCTTTCACCACCGAATCGTCCTCTAGGGTTTGTTATGTCAAAACCCTCAAAACCCCCAATAGTGGGCTCACTAGCTAGAAGCCAGAAATCAAAACAAGATCATACATGAATGAATGAGAGGAGGCCCTTGCCCTTCCTTTATACTTTTTGGCTCACCTTGTCCCTCCAAAGTGACTTTCATTTTATTAATATTTAATTAATTAATTAAATCACTTTAATTAATTAATTAACCTTTTTACCTTTGAAAAGCTCCTTATCTCTCCTTGTGGCTTCCCTAGCCACTGAAAGTCACTTCTAGCCATCCCATCCTGTAGTGTTGGTCCTCCCGATTCCAATGAGATATTACACTGAGAGGTTCCTCCAAGTAATGTGCCCAAAATGACCTCTTCAATGAATTCCATTGACTTATAGCTCAAAATAGTCAAAATCATGGAAATCGTCGAAATGCAACGAAACCAAATCTAACCTGTGTGAAATGGCTCATAATGATGGAATATGTTCATCAGTGCAAGATGGACCCCACAATTCCTCTCAAATACCCTTGTACTCGCTCTAGCACCCATCTGACTACTCTGGTCATCATAAATCTCCGCCCTGTGATGATGTCCCAAAGTGGGGACATTACAATATGGGTGTACAAGTTCAAATTTGTGCACTTGAAGTCGTTTGGATGGTGTACCACAACAAAAAACTAGTGAATTTCTGCGACATTTTATACCCTTTGAAGGTCATCTTTTTGCAGTGCGATTTTGAGGCCCTAAACAACGCTTTTAGCTACTCAAAAACCATGAGAACAAACTTACCAAGGTACACTATGTCTTTGCAACTCAAATGAAATATCCCGGAGAGATCTTTCTAATGGTGTAAACCATTTGTCAAACAAAGCTTTTATGAGGAAGTTACAGAACAAATAGTGGAGGGTAAATTTTAAGACCCAACTAACTTCGAAGGGCCATAAATTTCTGCTCCAGAATCATATTGAGGCACAAGAGTAGTCAATGTGTCGAGGGTATGAAAAACCTAGCTTGGAGATTATTGTAATAGAGCATTGCTCGACTGGAGGTTGCCCCCTCAAAGAGACACATGAACATTGCTTTCTAAATCAAAGTGCTATTTTTGTTGTTGTTCTTATATCATTTCTGTGTTATTGTGGAGATTATGCTGGTTATATTACAAGTGGTATCAAAGCACATTCCTTGGCAGAAATTGTGGGAATTTTTTTTCTAGGGTAGAGATGCATTCCAACGTCTTTAAGCCACAGAGATCTGTCGTTACGCGCATAAACTTGTGGCTGAGGGATTCATACATGTAGGAAATACAAGTGGTTCTTAAGCGCACATATGTTGGCCACCCTTGTAACCCTTGTTACCCCTTTGAGTGGTAGCACATCATACAACACCTGTGTATGGATCGACCTAGATTTCTTGAAGCCCTCTTTAGATAAACCAATCGGCCACCTGACTGCTATAGTGCCACCGAGAACAACACTCGGGAAGATACTCTCTAGTACCTGGGTAGTCGGGTAGTATGGCTAAGGGTATGGTCTATCCTCCTTAGTTAGTGCCCTGAGATATTGGGCCGAGTACTACTGTTGGACCCCGCACACATATCAAAGAGCTATAACACAGGGAAAACCCTTATCTATAGAACCCTTGAATACCTAACCCTTGGGGGATAGAAACATAAACAAATTAAAACAGCACAACTGTGTTCAGGTTGCCAAGCAAATACACATTTCTTTCTGGTTAAGCATTTGGGGATTTCATCGTTGTAGTATTCTTCAGACTGGAGTATAACTCTGCAGGTGAAACAAAAAAAAAAAAGTTTGGAATTTTTTTTTACCATTATTTGAGACCTATTCCATTGGATTCATCTCTTCTCCCTTATCACATTCATCCATATCATTTTTTGGCAACATTTTTGACCCCACCCACCCCTTTTCAGTTCACCCATCCTCATGGCCCATACCCATAGCCAAGACCTGGAAGCTCGCTTCAACACCTTGCAATCTGGTTTCCTTGAGACCCAAAAATAAGTGAAACAACTCAGTGCTATTGTTGCCTCCATCGATACATACATCACTACAACCATAAATACAACCATGCAGTCCTCAATGGAGGAAGCCAAATAAGAATTGACCACCCATCTTGAATCTGTCTTTGCATCACTCTACACCAAACTGAAGATCCTTACAGATGACCCTTTCTCTGATGCACCTCCAAAGACTGAAGGTGAACATTCCTCCCATTCCCATTGTTGGGCTCGTGATTTAATACATTTTCTTGCATATTCTTGGCTTCTTCTAGGAATGAATTGATTAAAATTTTCATACTTATGAAGTCTTTTGCTTAAGGAATTCTTGCAAAGTCTTGCTCCAATGATTCAACACTCTTTTGGTATTATTACTGCATTATTATAGGAAAATGTATCTATTTACCTAATGCTATCACCACCAACTCTAACAACATGCATTTCAGATCGTGTATGCAATATATTAAGTTCTTCTTTTAGTGCATGGAATCATACTCTGAATAGTTTTAGATATGGAGTACGTGGCATCATGTGTTAAACTCTGTGTTTTCCTGAGTTGTGAGACGTGGCGCAAAGGAGCTATGGATTCCTTGATGGTGAATCGGCTTATCAATTCATTGAATTCAACTTCCAGCAAAACATGATACAAACCTTGGAGTGATTGGCACACCAGCTCATCAATCAGTTATGATTCATCAACAAAAAAGGGGCACGAAGTATGGGAATTGAAAAAGACAAGCATGCTCTCTAAACACAATCACTTGTTTCTCAAGATCACAATCTACAACAATCTACATGGACCCCAACTTTAGTGACAATTATCACATCTTGACGCGGCCTCCTTTTTTCTCGTGAAGCTTTGTAAGGTTTGATGCCACTTCAGCATACAAACTGGACTCCTATTCAAAGAAGAACGCATGCAGAAGATGCATTAACTAGAAGTTGTTATTAGAGGCGAATCTCATGACACTTCGTTTCATGAGATCGCCCATTCAAGTTTATTATGTAATTAATATTCTACGTAATGCATGGATTTTCCATTTTTAGCATTGGTAGTTAGCTTAGATGGAGGATCACAGATCCAAAAACAAGGATTAAAAACATTATAAAACGATGGGTCTGCCCCGGTATGGGAGGGAGAGTGATGGTGTAAGCTGGAATTCTTGAGAGATTATATGGGGGAGATAGAGGTATAATTTAGAAATAGATTAGATTTGTAGAGATAGATAAGTGTCCATCAATTGTATTGTTTTTCCTTATTGAAATAATCATAAGCTGTTCATTCATATGATTTCTACTATTATGAGTTTGTTGTAAGCGTTTTTCATAGTTTCCATCGCATTAGAGATTTGAGTGTTTTCTTCCAGTATGAGTATGATTTTAGTTTTTATTCGATTGGCTCATTTGATTCAACATTGCAGAAGTTAGAGTATTTTTCCCGTCATCAGTTTTCTCAGTAGATATTTTATATGCTTAGAATGCATTTTGTGAGTTGGTACAAAACTAGTGCAGGATTAGTGCAAAACGAGTGTAGAACAGGGCAAATTAGTATAAATTCTATCAACAGTTTCTTTTGTCAGCTTAGAAAGTAGATTGACATTTTTATAAACTCTCTCTTCAACCCTGCACATACAGTGTTGGTTCCTCTAAGTCTACCTCCCTGGGTTGACATTTTATGAAGGCTTCTTATAGTAATATATTTATCTCTATGCCCATACCTTTCAGCCCCATCACTTTCAACGTGACCTATGCCTTCCACGGGTGTATGTGACCAAATTTGATGGCTCAGACCCCACTGGTTGGGTCACCCAAATGGAACATTATTTATGTTTATACAACATTACAAATGACTTGGCCAAACTACGGTATAGTGTTCTCCATCTAGATCAAGAACATTGGCAATGGTGGCAATGGAGAAAAACTTCTCGTCAAGGGTATATTGCTTGGCCCAATTTGTGACTGAGCTTTATGAACTCTTTGACACTGACACCAACCATTTGGGCCATTTGACAAAGTTGAAACAATCAGGAACAATAGAAGACTTCATAGCTTCCTTTGAGTGCCTGGCTTTTTGAACAGAGGGCATGGCTGATGCTTTGTTTCGAGAGTATTTTATCAGTGGCCTCAAGGATAAGATTTAGGCCCATGTCCTCATGGCTTGACCTTCGAGTTGGGTAGAGGCTACTAAAAAAGCTAAAGAAGCACAACAGGTTGTATCCTCTCAAAACTGTAAACCCTCCTTTATCCTTCGCCCTAAACCTGTAAATCCCACTACTCCCTCCGCCCCATTAAAGATCCAAAAATTGACCAGGGATGAAATGGATGAATTCCAATTCAAAGGCCTTTGTTATAATTGTGATGACAAATATTTCTCGGGCCACAAGTGTAAGGAACAAAATCTTTTTATGGCCATCTCTGAGGTAATTCAAAAGAGGATGTTGAAACTCCCCTTGTGCCTGAGTCACCTGAAATCACTGACATAACCCCTCCCTCAGACCCTCCCAAAGTGGAACTGATCATTTCCCTCAATGCTCTCACTGGATTCTCCACCCCCCAAACCCTCAAGTTAATCGGTTACATCAAGCATAAGAAGGTCATCATTCTGGTTGATAGTGGAAGTGCCCATAATTTTATTCGTCGCCGCATTGCCCAAGAAACTCATTGCTACATCCATGTCATCAACAATTTCCAAATCATGATTGCCAATGGTGGTTCTATGAAATGTGGAGGGCATTGTGAAAATATGTGTCTCCAAATCGGTGACTACCACCTAAAATCCCATATGTTTGCTATTGACATGGGCGATTGTGACATTGTGTTGGGTGCAGACTGTCTAAGGACTTTGGGTCCCATTCTCATGGATTTTAAGGAATTAACCATGCAATTCGACCAGGAAGGCCACCAAAATAGATTCCAAGGAATCACTGTTGATTCACCTGAGGTCATTAGTTCCCATCGCAAGGAAAAGATGCTCAAAAAAGGTCATTCTGGTGTCATTTCCCAACTCCATGCCATACAAACAACAGAGACACCCCCGATGCCACAAGACCTCCAAGCCTCCTTTATAAACATCAAATGGTATTTTCCACTCCCCAAGGACTCCCTCCTTCCCATGGTGTCCATGATCATTCCATTCCCCTTGTACCCAGAAGCCTTCCTCCCAATATCTGTCAGTATCGCCACCTCTTTTCACAAAAAATTGAAATTGAGAAAACGGTCTAGGGACTCCTTACTGCAGGCGTTATCTGCCCTAGTACAAGCCCTTACTCTTCTCTTGTCATCATGGTCCTGAAGAAAGAAGGTTCTTGGAGAATGTGTCTTGATGTCTGTGCCCTCAACAAACTGACCATTAAAGACAAATTTCCCATTCCTGTCACATATGACCTCCTGGATGAATTGAGTGGTGCCCAATTCTGTACTAAACTTGATCTTTGCTCAGGCTATCACCAGATACGTATGAAAGAGGCAGACATTCCCAAGACGGCCTTTCAAACTCATGAGGGACACTATGAGTTTTTGGTCATGCCCTTTGGCTTGTGTAATGCCCCCTCCACCTTCCAAAGCCTCATGAATCATGTCTTTTGTCTTTTTCTCCGTCATTTTGTCTTATTTTTCTTTGATGATATCCTCATCTATAGAAAAACCTGGACAAACCATCTTACTCATGTGGATCGAGTTCTCCATCTACTCTCTCAGCACCAACTTTTCCTGAAACAGTCTAAATGTGCTTTTGGTGCCTCAGAAGTAGAATACTTGGGTCATCTGGTTAGAAAGAATGGCGTCAAGGTGGATTTGAAAAAGATTGAAGCTATGCAATACTGGCCGCACCCAAAGACTCTCAAAATCTTGCATGGATTTCTGGGCTTAACAAGGTATTATCGCAAGTTTGTTAAGAATTATGGAAAAATTGCAACACCTCTCACTGCTCTCCTCAAAAATAACTCTTTCACTTGGACTCCAACTGCTGCTCAAGCTTTCCAAACCTTGATGATGGCCATGTGCACCACTCCAGTTTTGTCCCTTCCTGATTTCACAAAGACCTTTGTGTTGGAATGTGATGCCTCAGGGAAAGGAATCGGTGCTGTCTTTATGCAAGAGGGTCAACCTTTGGCCTTGACCAACAAGAAACTATCTGAAAGGAATCTGGGCAAACCCATCTATGAAAAGGAAATGTTGGCTATTTTGCATGCCATTGATCTGTGGCGCCCTTATCTCTTGGGGCAACGTTTCCAAATTAAGACATACCATCAAAGCCTCAAGTACTTTCTGGAACAATGCATTTCCTCCCCAGAGAAACAAAAATGGGTGACTAAAGTCTTTGGATATGATTATGAGATCATTTACAAGAAAGGAAAAGACAATGTGGTGGCGATTGCACTGTCCCGAAAATATGAAGAAGAAGGATCCCTTTTTTCTCTTTCCTTCATTATACCAGATTGCCTCCAAGATGTTCGCCAGGAATGGCTACAAGATCCCAAAAGTTCACATCTGATCCAGCAATTGCAGACCAATGCTCCAGCTCCCCCAGGGTACTCTTGGCTCTAGGATGAGCTTCTATACAAAGGCCATTTGTATTTAAGTAAACAATCAAAGCTTAAATCCACAGTACTTTCTGAGCTTCACGCTACACCCACAATGGGGCACTCTGGGTTCACCAAAACCTATGACAGGATCAAACGTTCTTTTTTCTGGGATGGTATGAAATAGGGCATTCATAATTTTTTCACTAAATGTGATGTGTGTCAATGAAACAAGGGAGAACTAGTCAAATCTCTGGGCACACTACAACCGCTTTTGATTCCACCTACTATTTGGAAGGATATCTTTATGGAATTTATTACTGGCTTACCCAAATCGGGAAATAAATCAGTGATAATGGTGGTTGTGGATTTCCTTTCCAAGTATGCTCATTTCTGTGCTCTTCAACACCCATTTACTACATCCATGGTGGCTCAAATTTTCATGGACCAGGTCTTCAAGCTTCATGGCATGCCACACTCTATTGTTTCTGATCATGACCCAACTTTCACAAGCAATTTTTGGAAAGAATTGTTCAAGCTATAGGGCACACAATTGCATCTTAGCACAACTTATCATCCCCAGACTGATGGTCAAACAGAAGTTGTCAACAAGTGTTTGGAAACATATCTAAGGTGTTTTTCCTCTGAAAAGCAAAATCAGTGGGCTCATTGGTTACCCCTAGATGCATGGTGGTACAACACTTCCTACCATACAGCTACATGCATGACTCCTTTTGAAGAGGTATATGGACAGAAGCCACCTTCAGTTCTCTCATACTTACTGGGTACCTCGAAGGTCTAGGTGGTTGACCAAACATTTACAGTTCGAGAGGATATTCTCCGTACCCTCAAAGAGAACTTGGTCATGCCACAAAATCGCATGAAGCAACAAGCAGATCAAGTTTGCTCTGAACGTCAATTTGTAGAAGGGAATCAGGTGTTTCTGTGACTACAACCATACAAGAAAACTTCCCTCAAGGCCGAGCATTGTCAGAAGCTAGCACCCAAATTTTATGGTCCTTATATAGTTCTCAAGCATGTGGGACAAGTCGCCTATTAGTTAGCTCTGTCTAGTCATTCGAAGCTACATTCTGTTTTTCATGTTTCATGCTTAAAGAAGGTGATTGGAACTAGCTGCCAAATTCAAACCAACCTTCTTGAGTTAGCTGAAGAAGGATCCATTTGGCTATAGCCAGAAGCCATTTTGGATTAGCGTGAGCATTGCCTGCATCAAAGAACCATCAAGGAAGTGCTAGTCCAGTGGAAAGATACAACTCTAGCAGATGCCACTTGGGAACTAGCTACCATTCTGCAACAGTTTCCACATCTCAAGCCTTGAGGACAAGGCTATTTTTAAGGGGGCCAACATGTTAGGGTCCTAACCCACACATAGGTAGAGAAATATATTCAGATGTAATAAAGGTCAATATTAATAAGGCCTTTCAATAAAATAGAATAAGGTGGATGTAAGAAGACCTAATAGAAGCTTCCGCTTCTAGAAGGATCTTCCTCTAGATGCTTCTCTTGATAGACATATTTAGTATAAATAAGGGTCGAGGGTATGAAAACCCTAGCTTGGAGATTATTGTAATAGAGCACTGCTCGACTGGAGGTTGCCCCCTCGAAGAGGCTCGTGAACATTGATTTCTGAATCAAAGTGCTATTTCTGTTGTTTTTCTTATATCATTTCTGTGTTATTGTGGAGATTATGTTGGTTATATTACTGTTATTCTACCATTTCTAGCATTTTATTTCTGTTCTGCATACTTTTTATATCTGGTATATTACAAAATGGGAATTTGTAACAATGGATTTCATCACCAAAATGCCCAGAAAAAACAAGCAACATGATTCTATCATGGTAGTGGTGGATAAACTTACTAAAGCTACCCATTTTATTCCAGTAAATCTCAGTCACAAGGAAGCCAACATTGTTGATGTTTATATGAGAGAATTGCTCGATTACATGGTATACCCAAGACAATTGTGTCTGACAGAGATCCAAAATTTACATCAAAATTTTGGAAATAATTATTTAAGGGATTTGGAACAAATTTGAATTTTAGTATAACTTGTCATCCAGAATCAGATGGACAAACAAAGAGGGTGAATTAAGTGATTGAGGATATGTTGAGGATGTATGTGATGGATAAACCATCAAAATGGGAAGACTACCTAAACTTAGTAGAGTTTTATTCTAACAATGGGTACCAATCATCTCTAAAGATGATCCCATTTGAGGCACTTTATGGTAGAAGGTGCAACACGCCAGTAAGATGGGATAACCCAAGAGATAAAGCAATGGTTGGACAATATTTACTTAGGGAAATGGAAGAGAAAATGTTGAAAATAAAAAAAAATTTAAAGGCTGTCGAAGATAGGAAGAAAAGCTATGCCGACAAGGGTAGAACTCACAGCGAGTTTAAAGTGGGTGATCATGTATTCTTGAAAGTGAAGGCCAAAAAAATTTCACTAAATTTGGGAAGTTGTTCCAAGTTGGTAGCTAGATATTGTGGACCATTTGAAATCCTAGAAAGGATTGGTCCAGTATCTTACATGATTTCATTGTTTGCATCTATGTCTGTTCATAATGTATTCCATGTATCATTGCTCAAGAAATATATACCTGATGCTAATCATGTAATTGATTGGAATGTGATTCAGGTGGAGCAAGAAGTCACTATCCAAGTGCATCTGGTATGCATTTTGGAATGGAAAATAAAACAGCTCCGAAATCGATCCATAGGGATTGTAAAGGTCCAATAGACCTGGTACAGTCCTAAAGATGCTAATTGGGAGCATGAGGATGCAATGCGCGTAGAATACCCGCATCTTTTTGAAGATTTTGGAAATCTTGCTGATATGCGTACATAATGCACTGAGGAAAGTGCATAAATAATGGGAGGGGATTGTAATACCCCTAGTTCGAACCCAATTGTAAATGTAAATGCAAATGTACTTAAAATGGTGTGTTGTTTGATATCATTTTTGTATGCAGCTTCCATGGTATAGTGCACACATGTACTGCGCACTAAAATGATGAAGTGTGCACATTCCAGGATACCACGCACAACAAACTTGAGTGCACATGATTTTGAGGCCAAAGAGCCTTTGTGTATATGTTGTGTTTATAGGTTGGTGAACCAATTATTATAATCTAGGAGGCTTATTTTTTGAATTAGGTTGGAGAGCCAAGATGCTAAAGGCCAGTGAGCCTATTTTTGTATATGTTTTATCATTAATATAAAATACATCATTGCATGTAGACTGATCATGGTAAAAGAGTATGGGGGACTAAACTCCACTAGTTAGGAAAGAGGGGGCTAAAATTTAAGGATAAGGGGATAAGATAGGGAGCTTAAGCCAAAAAGGAATGTTATATTAATATTCCTTAAAGTATAAAGTATGGATAATTATTTTATCCTAAGTTCTAAGGATGGGCACAAGTAGGCCAAAGTAGCTCCCAACATGAAAAGTGTCAAGTTGGGAACATGCATACATATAAATTGGACTTAGTTCATTTTTCGATCATTTCATCATCATTCACACACTCATTGAGCTATCCTCTGTACCTCCCTCTACCTATATCTGTACCTGAACCAATACCATACCCGTACCTATACCTGTACCTTTACCTGGTTAGCTTGGGAGCTTGACTGAAGAAGTGGGTTGTTAGGCCCATGGGATATTGAAGAGGTGGGTTGTCAGGCCTGTGCGCAATTTCTCTCTGGGTGAGGGAATTGTTGGGAATTGATTTCCTGAAGGTGCTAAACTGAAGCTACAGGGCTTTGATAATTCTTGTTCGACTTGTTTATGAAGCCCTGGGAGGGAAGTGGGGAAGTCGAGGGACTGTTGAGCAGAGAATGGGCACACTTCCTGGGGTGGGACAGGCATATGGGGAATGAGGGACTGTAGGCTGTTAGTTTGAGTTGGCACCTGTGATAGAGTCTTTCCTATTGTCTGAGATACGTCAACCTGGTTAGGAATCCCTTTACCTAGGTGGAGTTTAGTCCCAACTCGGGGCTGACCCACTACTGAGACTGATGAGCATTGTAGTCTAAGGCTTGGAGGTTCATGGAAGGTCTTCATGCAATTGGTGATATTCTTACCAAGATAAGTGTCAATTGTGTGTTAAATTACATGTTGCATTATTATTTACGTGTTTATTTTTATAGGTTTATCCTACGTGTGGTTTATAACTGTCTTTATATTTATGAGTATTGCTTGTCTATGCTACATGTATATGTTACTGTTCTTTCCGTATGAATCTGTGCATTTACAGAATGTATTTGTATATTTTGATTTTTATATATAAAGTTTCTCAAGAGTTTTTGTGTGTATATGTTTTAGTTTGCATACAGTTCGAAAAATGTTACATGGCATAGCCTTGTTGGATGTTGGGGATGTTACACTATGAGTTCTTGGTTATGCCATTCGACCTTTGTAATGATCCCTCCACTTCTCAAAGTCTCATGGGTCATGTCTTTCATCCTTTCCTTCATCATTTTGTCTTGGTTTTCTTTGATGATATTCTCATCTATAACAAAACTTGGCAAGCCCATCTTGCCCATGTGGATCAAGTTCTCTAGCTAATATCTCGCCACAAACTTTATCTTAAGAAGTCTAAATTTGATTTTGGAGCCTCTGAAGTTGATTACCTGGTACATGTTGTCGACAAGGATGGTTTCAAGGTGGATCCAAAGAAAATTGAAGCTATGCAATATTGGTGGCACCCGAAAACTCTTAAAAGTCTGCGTGGATTCCTAGGTTTGACGAGATATTATCACAAGTTTGTTCATAATTATGGAAAAATTGTAGCTCCCCTCACAATGATCCTTAAAAATAATTATCTTAATTTGACTCTAGTAGCCAACCATTCCTTCCAAGATTTGAAAGTGGCTATGTACGCTACTCTGGTTTTAGATCTCCCCTACTTCAACAAGACTGTTGTCTTGGAGTGTGATTCCTTGGGGAAAGGCATTGGGGTTGTCCTCATGCAATACAATTGATCTTTGGCTTTCACCAACAAATAATTATCCGAGCTCCAATTGGGAAAATCCACCTATGAAAAGTAAATGTTAGCTATTATGCACGCTGTGCATCTATGGCATCCTTATCTCTTGGGGAAATGCTTCCAAATAAAAAATGATCATCAAAGTCTCAAGTATTTGTTGGAACAAAGAATTTCTTCACTAGAGCAACAAAAATGGGTAACAAAGTTGTTTGGATATGATTATGAGATCATCCAAAAAAAGGAAAAGAAAATGTGGTGGTTGATTCCCTTTCGATTAAGTATGAATAAGACGGGTCCCTTTTTTCCCTCTCTTTCATTGTCACAAATTGGCTTTAGGAGGTTTTCCAAGAATGGTTGCAAGACCAAAAACTCTCAATACTAATCCAAACACTACAGTAGGATCTGCAAGATTCTCTAGGGTACTCGTGGCACTAGGACGAGCTTCATTATAAATTTTTTATGTACTTAAGAAAACATTTGAACCTTAAATCCACTGTGCACTTTGAGTGTCATGCTTCACCTATAGATGGGCATTTTGGTTTTACCAAAACCTATGAATGGGTCAAACATTATTTTTTTCTGAGATGGCATGAAACATGATATTCACACCTTTGTGGTTGAATGTGATACCTGTCAATGCCATAAGGGAGAGACAATCAAATCTCTAGGCACACTCCAACCACTTCCGATCCCACATACTATTTGGACAAATATTTCTATGGACTTCATTGTTGGCTTACCTAATTCCAGGAATAAGTAAGTCATCATGGTAGTAGTGGATCCTCTTTCTAAATATGCTCATTTATGTGCTCTTCAACACCCATTCACAACATCCACCATGGCTCAATTTTTTATGGATAATATCTTCAAACTCCATGGCATGCCTCATTCTATTGTTTTTTACCATGATCCAATTTTCATTGACACTTTCTGGAAATAACTATTCAAACTCCAAGGAATCCAAATGCATCTCAACACAACATATCATCCCCAGACTGATGGAACAAATGAAGCATTCAACAAGTGTTTGTAAACCTATTTGAGGTGTTTTTCATATGATAGACAAAATCAATGGGTTCAGTGGTTACCCATCGCTAAATGGTGATACAACACTTCTTACCACACTGCTACTTGTTGACTCCCTTTGAAGAAGTCTATGGAAAAAATCCACCTTCAGTTCTATCATACATACCCAATGTCTCCAAGGTTCAATAGGTGGATAAAACTCTTACAGTCTACATGGCCATCCTCCATATCTGAAAGAAAATTTGGTCATGGATCAAAATCACATGAAACAACAAGTAGATTAGGGTCATTCTGAACATGAATTTGCTGAAGGGGACCAGGTGTTTCTTCGTCTGCAACCTTATAAGAATAATTCACTCAAATCCCAACACTATCAGAAACTCACGGCCAAATTCTATGGTCCTTATTGTGTTCTCGAGAGAGTGGGCACAATGGCCCACCAATTAGAGTTTCACAATCACTCTAATATCCACCTTGTTTTTCATGTTTCTTGCTTAAATAAAGTTCTTGGCACTAGGTGCCATACTCATACTGGTATACCTAAGTTGGATGAAGAAGATTCCATTTGGTTGCAACCACAGGCATTCCCAGATCAACACGAGTGTCATCTCTTCCAGCACACTATCAAGGAATTTTTAGTTCATTGGAAGGACACACATCTAGAGGATGCCACCTGGGAGACGATTACCATACTACAATAATTTCCTCATCTCAATAATTGAGGACACGACCATTTTTAATTGGGAGTACATGTTAGGGACCTAACATCCCTAACCCCTCACATAGGTAGAATAATATATTTTCCATGTAATAAAGGCTGATATTAATAAGGCCTGGTAATAAGGAAGAATAATTCAAATGTAAGAAGACCTAATAGAAGCTTCCTCTTCTAGAAAGATCTTCCTCTAGATTGTTCTTTTGGTAGATAAATTTAGTATAAATAGGAGTCGATGGCATGAGAAGTCTTTTTCTTGAGAATTATTTTAATAGAGCACTGATTCGCTGGAGGTTTCCCCTCGAAGAGGTAAGTGAACATTGATTTCTATCAATAAAGGTATTATTTTGGTGTTGTGGTTTCATATATTGTGATATTCCGCTATTATTCTCTGCAGTATTTCTATTTTATGCTATTATAATAGATCTAGTACCTAACAGGTTTATCTTTCTATTTCTTGGACTACGTAAAGAATTCATACTTTTGTGTTGGTTCTTCTTGGTTTCAAGTTTAATTTTGTAAACTCTTGAATAAGTATAAAGGCATACACCCTCCACCAAGATCTATCATTTTATCATTGAATAAGTTATTTTTTGCAAAGGTTGATAGGAGTAAAAGGGCTTACACCCTCCTAGATTTACCTTCCTAGTTTTTCTTGCTCCATGGAGTAAAAAGGCTTACACCCATAGAAAAGTAACAAGACTATATATTACAAAAGGACTCCATTAACCCAATTGATAAGGAACTTATCTAACTTGCATTGGAAATATAAAATCGTTGCATTGGAATATGTGAATTTTTGGGATATTGCAATTGTTCAAGTTGGAATCAATTCTTCAAGATTTAATCTTCTTTGTGCCCCAATGACATCCAGTTTAGTCAATTAATTCTATTTTTTGTTAAAATTAATTCTACAACCATTAGTGATGCTGGAAAATCACGTTTTCATCATCTACCGTTCTCTAATCTACCGCTGAAATTTACTTATGAACCTAGATTATTGTTTTACTAGTTATTGGCTATCATTTGTATGGTTTACTTGTTGATTTATGTGGCTAGATCTTGCTGATGTAGCAATTTTTTTATACAGAAACTTGGTTGTTATAATAAAATTCCGATAATACTTAATAAACAACCCTCTATACCACTAAAGTCTTGCCTTAACCATTGCCAGAAGTTTGACTAGTCATTGCTAGCTTTATTTTTTATATCTTGTACTAGAATTTGGATGGTCATATTTGAAATTATTGATATTAATTGTTTCTGATTTATACATTCATATACTACTGCAATTTTGGGACAACAATGTTTCTTGTTGATTCCCCATTGTTTAAAGGCTTGGCTTATCATCATTTGTCTTGTTCTGATTAGGGATAAAATTTTTTTGTAGGTATTCAACACTTGGAAATCATTTATCCTTACACAAGACTCATATTCAAGCCTCTTTTTATCTCCAAGCTTGACCTATAGGGGTGTTCATCATCATCATCTCACTTTCCATATCAATCCCCCTAGGGTCACTGAGATCCCCCCCTTGTGGTGATTTTATCATCAGTAAAGTGAAGGGAGTGTCTATCTAAGGTGATAGTGGGTAGGTAATCATGTAGTTGTATCACTTTTGTGACTTGGATTAGGATTTTCCCAAGATACAATCCATGCGATAACAAGATCAAAGATGAGCAGGAAATCAATGAGATAAAATATACTTTGTCATATCAAGGATATCATGGACATGCCCCCCTACCAAATTTTTTAACTAAAGAAGAAGATGCATAATCAATTTATAGTCGTGATGAACCAACATGTCCTCAAGAGAAATAGTCCATCGAATATATAGACAAAGGATGCCAACTAGATGATATAGCCCTAAAACATGAAGTGGTCAAGGTAGAGATATCAAATAGAATCATATTGAAAGAAGGTAAGTCATCGATTGACTTGGTCAAGTGAACCACATCACAGTCGACCATCCTAGCCAAAACGTGACTGGAAAGCCAGTCGATGCTTGTAGTCAGTCGACAAATGCAGACACCTCTAAGTAGTCCAAAGTCAAAACCTCTAATTCTAGATAAAATGGGTCACAATCACATCCCCTTTTATGAAGATGATGAGGATTCTAATAGAAAATGTTCTTTCCATGAACGTTTTTGGGAGGCACTAAATATCAAATATGAAGACAAGCAGATGGCCCAGTTTGGGGGAGCCTGAAGAAAAAGAGCCTTTATATGGTATATGAATTTTACTGAAAATCAACAAAGAACAAAGGATGAAATCAAGGAGAATTTTTTATACTTCTTTAAAGGACAATATGTTAAGCATATTGTTTTGTATGCTAGGAGAGATCGTTCAAGACTATGATAAGAGGTTCAAAGATTTTCTTAGCCAAATACCATACATGATTGATGATAAGTTGCTTGTTCAATGGTATGCATTAGGATTACTACAAAAAATCCATGGTCCATTAAGGATCCATGAGATCCAGTTGTGTGAAGAAGTTATAAATAAGGATCAACATATTGAAACTGATGAATAATGACCATTGACATCATCGTTGAATGATAAGAAATTAGAGGATAAATTTGAAATGCTCCAACAATCTATGATAAATCTAGATATCTGAAGGAATGATCTGTGGTGTAAAATTTTCCTAAATGAAGGAAACATGAAAGATAATTGTAAATATAATGATACATTTGAAAGAGAACTAGAAGTCAAATGAATCCAAGATGAATTATATTGTAAAATTTGTCAATCTTTGACAAACCACAATACTAGGTATTGGCCTCCCAAGCTAAATAATGTAAAACCGAAATGGTGTTTCATTTGTGATGAGGTATCCCACTTGACACAAGAGTACCAATTAAATGGCCAAAACAAAACAAACTATCACACACTCTACCATACCCAGGTTTTTGACTAGAACATGGAGTAAGGTAATAGAGAAGGATATTAGGGAAGAGGAAACAATTACCAAGGCTAGAGAGGAGGTTACCAAGGAAGAGAAAGAAGAGGTGTTGACAATGGAAGATACATAAGAAGAGTATGAGGAGGTTGTGGTCGGGGAAGAACATATGTATTTACCTGATGGAAGGAGGAACACATAATCCCCAACTTTCTTTTAAAAGAAATAATCGACCTCAAATCTTGTAATATGTGTGGAATAAAAGATAACTCATTAGAAGACTGTCCTGTAATGTTAGAAAATGTGTTGAACAAACAAAATGTAAACCTTCTGCATAATGTGCCAAAACATGAAGTTTTGAATTCAAATAACTTACATGTCATCACAAGATATGAAGCTAGACAAGAAATGGATATGCACAAAGATTCACCAATTTGACCACTCAGAAGAAAAAATACTTATCCTAATCCTAACTGGCAAGGACAAGTAATGCGGGAGGGACACGTAATGTGGGAGGAATTGGATTTATTCAATAAAATTGAATATGAAAAAACCACAACACATGGGAATCGACAATAAAATGCAACAATCATAAAAGASAATGTCTTAAAAGAGTTCTTGCACCTATTAAAAGAAAAATAGTCGGTTGGTTGACTGCTAGAAATTTTGAATATTTTAAAAGAGTACAAAGAGGATCAAAGATCTTACAAAAACCTAAGGTAGCTATCTCAAGATAAACCCCATGATGATTATGAACCTCAAGTTGATCTAGAAATTGTCAAATTCATGTTGACAAAGTCATGGTCAACTTTGGGTCCTAAGTCAATATTCTCCCATCGGAGACATGGATGAAAATTGGAAGATATAGATTGACATGTATAATTAATTATCTAAAACTGACACATCAAAGGTTTATAGAGACCATCAAAACCTTGAATAATATTGAGACAATCATAATGAGAATTTT
>JASDQU010588376.1:68444-80298 GCA_032191745.1 Picea mariana
ATATTTAGGTTCGGGATGAATATTGTTTACTATTTTTAATCTATTTTGTCTTCGCATATATCAAAATCCTAGAATACATATCTCTCTTATTTATGCTATAACTTTTTTTTGGCTAAACCATTTATAGAAAAATAACATACCACCATAAGAAAAAACCATAAGGAAAGCTAATTCAATTTCCTAAGTTTCATTTTCTTACACCATATTCAAGTTCATTGTAAAAGATTCAAGTTTAATGTAAAAATACCTTGAATAATTCCTCCAAATTAAGAAATAACTATTTTTCCATGTTTGTATTGCCACTAACCCTTCATGAGACGCCATGAATAACTTACACTCACCCAATATATTCCCAATATATTTCAGAGAAAAAACTTTGAAAGTGGTAAATGCATGCATTTCAACTGTGCCCTAAAAGTACGCTCTTCCAGCGGTAATCTAGACCAGACAATAAAATGTTCATTTGAAAGACCATTAGCAACACATAAAAATAATTTAGTATGAACTAATAACTAAATTCAAAATACTTTGAATTCATCCCATCAAATCTATACGTCTTGAGTTGTTTTTATCACATAACGCTTGAGTTGTTTTTATCACAAAACGCTCCACGTTTTTTCGTACTATGCGTTTGTACAGTAAAAATGAAGCGTCGATTTGCTGGCCTCAAGGAGATGATTTCTAGCTCTCCCTCAATGCTCCAACATGCTTGGTCTGGGTTGTTATTTGGTCCTTGCGGTTTGTTCCAGCTGCGATGCATTTGCTGAATCATGTGCTTGGACTTTCTCCTAGAGGCCATCTCTCCTTCAATGCTCCCACATACCTGGTTTGGCTTGTTATTTGGTCACTCGAGGTGCGGTGCAGTGCATTTTTTGAATCATATGATTGGACTTTCTCCCCGAGTCCAGCTCTCCTTCAATGCTCGAAGGGATGGAATACCATTTAAAATTCTTCCTACCTATCAACATTCTTCGTTGAAATTGTCTAAGGAGTTATTAAAACCATCAAATTTGACGGGCTCCTACATACCTAGCTTGGGTTGTTATTTGGTTCTTGTTAAAATTCTTCCTAGTCGTCTCGACATTCTTCGTTCAAGCTGTCAAAGGAGTTATCAAAACCAAAACCGTAAAATTTGACGGGCTACCACATACCTGGTCTAGGTTATTATTTGGTCTTTGTAGTCTGCCCGAGGTGCGGTGCATTTCTTGAATCATGTACTTGGACTTTTACTAATTCTACTTTGTTCTCCTCGTGATTGGATTTCGAGATTTGTTGGACTATATGCGCATTTCATTATTTAGAATGAAATGTAGCAATCACTTAGTCCAAGATGGCTTGGTGAGGTTCCTCAACTTGTCAATGAGTAGAACAATGATAGGAACTATATGCAGGATTCCAACACCATAATAACAAATATTTAGACTATATTTGATCTAAATTAATATTCATGGAATCTTGTATCTATGGTTATGCATTAATAATTTCATTTGGTTATGGAATTTGGATCTAGAACAAGGTAAGAAGTGCATCATGGATTTTATAATTGGCCACTAATTGTCCAAAATAATTCATAAACAATATATTAAGCTGAGGAATCCAATCAGTGGGTCCCCATGAAGCCTTGACACCCAACCCAACTTAAAACCCAACTTAATCTCCATGGTTAGTGTTATAACTACATGTGTAGATTTATTGGCTCTAGAACAAGGTAAGTAGATCCATGGAATATAATTTTGGATGGTTACTTCTATATTCACCATCCACATGAAGACTTGACATTATTCAATGAATGCAAGATTTCCTAGGAATACAACCCAACTCAATTACCATGGCTAGATTTTTTCCTGCATGAGTGGATTTATTAGATTTGGAAAAAGGCAGTCAAATTCATGGTTATGCGCTAAATTTAGATTTGAATATTACATTGTTATGGGAAATGGACCTGTAGAAATGGAATGCAATCATTTCTAGTTGATATATAATTATTAAATTGTTTTTGGGAATGAAATGTAGCAAGAAATTAGTCCATGGTGACTTGGTTAGGCTCCACAACTTTTCACTAACACGATGATTTCTAGGAATGAAATGAAATATTCCAACACAATAATAAAACATAAGACATCAACATCTTGCATCCATGGTTATTCCCTTTACACATAGAAAACCAATATAAGAATCTAGACTATTTAAGAGTCAAGGTGAGGTCCAAACTTTGACTGTCAAGAACAATGACCATCAATATAAACAATGATAAACATTAATGCATAATGTTAAGGATGTTTCCAACAAGGATCCTTTTGAGAAGAGACAAAGTCAAAATTTTCAATCCAAAGAAGAAGAAAAAAAATGGTCTTAAAGAAGCAATTGATAGAAGCTAACATCTGATTTTGATTATGGTTCTAATTATGAAATCAAATATAATGAAAGATAAGGTGGTGTCAATATTAACATCCAATAAGTCACAATTTGAGGTCAAACCATAAAGATAGAAAACATTGTTTTGATAGCTTTCAATTTCCCCTAAATTTCAACTAAGGTTCCATATTTTGCATCGTCCATGATTCATATATACTAGGATACTAACCTTTAGATTGGAATGTTTTACATATTTTTCTCTAGGGTTTCTTGGAAAGGTGAATTATGATTAATATGCTTAATTTTTTCTTGTGGAATAGAGAATGCTTACATTAAGATGTGACATAGCTTGTAGTAGAAGGTAGAAATTATCAAGGACTATGCAATTGTTTCATTACCCATATATTTATTATATATTCACTCATACCTAAAATTATAATAATCCTTTTTTTGGACTTGTAGTGATCATTTTAGGAATTATATTTGATTGTAATGTTGTTGTGGCTAGTAGTTATATTTCATAAATGGAATGTAATGGTTACTTGTTGGGATAGAAGTAAACCCTTGTTGGGAATGAAATGTAGCAAGAAGTTAGTCGATGGTGACTTGCAAAGAATCCTCAAATTGTAAATGGCATGAACCTTTATTAGAACCAAATGCAAGATTCCAACACCATAGTAAAAAGTATTTACACTATATCTAACCTAAATTAATAGTGATCATGTAATCTTATATTCATGGACAATCAATATAAGAACCATATTTTGTTGAGAACAAAATGAAGGAAGAGATATAATAAATAACTACACAGAGATACTACAAGGAAAAAAAAAATACAGTGAAACCCAACTGTTAGTAATGAATAAGATAGAAAATCACTATAGAACATAAACTGACAGAATGGGGTAGCTTATCAATGAAGAGAAAGAGATGTTGACTACACTTCATTCACAACAATATTCACATCACACTCCATTTCCTGCTTAAAGAGCATCATTCACATCAATTATATATGAGAGAGTGAGAGGAGAATAAATCTCATGATGCATGTGAAATAAATTGTTCTAAGTTTATAAAATTCCATAGGCATGTTAAACACTAGGACTTCCTGAGCGGTCACCCATCCTAGTACTACTCTATCTTGAGCTCGCTTAATTGCAAATTTCTAATGGGATCCAATGCATTAACACTATGTTGTAGGAATGTACATACGAACACTATAAAATCATTACATCATGTCTGTGTAATGAACCAAATGCTCAAAATATCATAAAATAACAAAAGTACACACCATGTACAGATTGTCAACGTGGAGCACAACTCCAAGATAGATAAGTTATACAATAACTCCTTAAAGAATAGGGGAACACTCTCCAAATAACCAAATACCATTCATACTTCACAATTCCCCTCCTCCAATAATGAATACATGATCTCTTATATGTAGCTATTCATACTTTCACATGAGGCCCCTGTATCATTAGGCCAACCCTATTACATATTTATTTACACATTACATGTACATTTAGGCCCATATATGCCCCTCGTTGGGGTCATATTATATACATTTATCCATATATATGCCCCCCTATAACATAGTACCCTCCTTCAAAAAGATTTGTCCTCAAAGCTTTGCATTTAAAGGATTCACATGTGATGAAACCAATTAATATGATTTTATTATGTTCTTTATTTCTTCATTCCATTGTTGATGATCTATCCATCCAAAATAAATTCGTTTTGGTCTTAATCCTTGGTGTTCAGTTGTTGCATAATTTTTTTTCCTTTGATTCCATGTATTTTTGTTGAATCTTCTCCAATTTGTAGTGGTTGTTGGTCTATGATAATAACTTGTTAAAGAGTAGTTTGGTAATGCCTTGTTCCATGAATATTGACAAGTATTCCATCTTCTTCCTTCATAATATTAATATCATCCTTGTTGTATTCCTTGAAATGTTTCTTGGTAATGAGGGTGTTGATACAGTTTAACATTTGACCATTTTTCTTCACTCTTCACATGCATTTCATCTATCTTCTTTTTAGAGACAATGACATCATCTATCATCTTTGCTTGGTCCTTGATTACTCTAGCCTTGGAGAGACTACCATCATATTTGACATGTACATCCTCTAGATGGAGTTCAACTTCTTCAAGTATCTTCTATTGGCATTCTTCAATATTTTCTTGTTTCTCGTTTTGAAGCTACAAGGTGACCCCATCTATCAAATTTTGAGATCCTTCTTCAATTTTGGCTTGCATTTTTTACTTTAATTCATCTGTATCTAAGGATTCCTCAACCTTCTTTCTAATTTCCTCTTGGAGTCTTTTGGTAGATTCTTCATCCAAGATCCTTCTTTCTTCTTTATTTTGACAATTCTTATTTTCTTCTTTCAATCTGATGAAGCCATCCCTTCTCTCTGAGAACATAGAATGACAGAAGTTCTCACCCTCCCTATGACATTATTATAACATGCATAATGATCTTTTCCCTCTAAATGCTCCACCCCCCAAAAAAAATATAATTTCCCTCCAAAATCCCCCCCTCCAAAATATTCCCCAAAATTTCACCTCAAAATATTCCCTCCAAAATTTCCCCCTCAAATTTTTCCCTCCAAATTTTCCCCTAATTTTTTTCGCTTATTTTCCCTTAAAACTTAAAAACAAATTTTACTCTTTTATTTTGTTATTTACATGTTAAATACAATATTTATCATGTTTATTTATTTATCCCACATTTATTAAACATATTGATGATCCATATAATTTTAGGTATATATGTAGACAATATACCTAATTTTTATATATCTCACATTCATTATACTAATAGTAATTTATATCATCTGTGTTATATATACACAGTCATGTTTTATCTTTTAATATTGTGTTATATCTTGGGCAGTATTTGTTTTAGGATTTGGAGCAAGCTAAAACATTAGACATCTGAGGAGAATCTAGCAAGAAGAAACATCGAGCTCGACATCTGAGGAGAATCTAGCATTTCAGAGGTTAGTTTTTTGTTAAATTCTTACAATTTACGAAAGCATATTGTATATAAGATTATCTTTGAATCACATTATATTTTTTCATACGAAAATTAAAAAACCTTAAATTTGTTTAGATGTTTTCTACTTTTTTCTAAAAAGCACCCAACTTTTTAAAACATTTGAGACTTTTTTCAAAAAATCTTAACAAAATTCTTTAGGTTTTTTGAAAAAAAAAAAATGGAAAAAGTCAAATTTAGGTATAATTTTAATTTTTTTTTTTTTATCTTTTTTATTATTTTTTATTTAAATTTTATTAGTTTTGGCCCATGGTGGTCACTAGGCAATGTCTGTTCCTTAGCCACGGGGGGGCTGGAGTGATGTCGGGCATCGCCCCAGCCGCCACGACCAAGCCTTGGGTACACCCGGGGCTTGGTCGTAGGAGCTAGGGCGATGCCCGACATTGCCCTAGCTTGGCCAGCTCTGTGGCCAAGCCGTGGGTGTTCCCACGGCTTGGCCATAGGGATGGCCCCCCTCGGCCAAGTCACATCCCATGGGCTATGACTAGGCTGCGAGGGGCCAACCTGATGACCAAGTCGTGGGTGCAGCATAAGCCCAATAATTCTATGGATCGATTTTTTTTTATTAATGTGAAAGGCCTAATTTTTTAGTTTATTATAATGTGAAAGGCCTAATATTTTTTTTTATCTTAATATAGGAAAATGACAGGAAATAGATTATCTATGAATATATCTGGATCACGACCTGCAATAATGGCATCCAAAAATGCAATTGGAACCTCCATGAATGTTAGGCAACAAAATGATAGCTTAACACCTGAGCTATCAAAGGAAATGAAGAATGTTAGAGAGTGGAAATCTGTGGAAGGTGAAAAAAACAAGAATATTCTTGGTTTGTTAAAGACAAGGAAGGAAACAATGGAGATCATATATATTTGCATTGTGCCGAATTAGAACATGTGCAAGGAAATTATCAGGCACTTGGCTTGTTACACGATATATGTTTGGTGCCAGCCACATATATTGTTTATGCACTTGTCAAACAAGGGATAACTTATATCAAATTTAGATATTGTTTCAAAATGAGCAATTATAACAAGAATGAATGTTTTTTAGAATTATGTGCATCCATCGTTGATGACATTGAGAAAGACAATGTAAGTTTTTTATTTCTATTTGTGTGTTGTTTATTATTTTTAGTATCATGGTAATGTTTTAATTTTATTTAACATGAAAATTTTATATTTGTTTTTACAGGATTTTGCCGAACAAATTTCACATATGTTAGTGGGGATTTAATCTACAGAGAATTATATCATGGATGTCATCAACGTTTTTCATATTGAAAAGACACAAGAAGGAAGGAAAAAGAAACATAAAGTAATGGAGGTTGAACCTGCAATAGTAGACAGAGAATAACATGAAAGAAAAAAGAAAAATCCTCATTCTAGAAATCCTAAAAGGGTTACATTTGAAAATGAGTAAACTCCAAATGAAGATTTTTTTGAGATTGGTCCCATCCTTGCAAAAAGAACAAACAAGATAAGCGCAAAAGAGCGATGGTTGATGATGAGTCTATTCCTATTGATTATGAAGAAATCATTGATTTAGATGAAACACATTTAAATCATAAGAGGACGAAAACAAATGTTGATGATGTTCAAGAATCCATCATTAGCTCAGAGTATTATAGTGAAATTTCTAAAGGTAAAAGAGAAATAATAACACCAGGTGCTGATATAGAAGATGGTATTATGAAAACAACACAAAATGCCATTCGAAATAGAATGAGGACGACAAACTTAGTTTATGATGGCCACACATTTCAGTTGAATTTGAAACAACTTTATAAACCCACATAAGGGAAGGAAAAATATCAAATTAGAAAACCACATCACTTGCATATTCACAATTTGAAAGCATTGATTAGATACAATCCATATGCACATGTGGTTGACTACCTAGTTTTTGTTGACCCAATGGAAGTTCCTATGAGGGAAGAATTTAATAGATCAAAATATTTTGACTACAAATATTATGTGATTGGAGGAAATCATTCTACGGAGGCTAGAAGAGAATTGATGCAAGAATATCCCAATAATCCTCTTTTTGAGATAGTCAAATGCATAATTTATGTTGGTTTAACAGATTCAGAAGCAAAGTTACTGGCATGGGATCATAACACAAATAATGGGCACATAATGTCTATGACCTTCATTTAAAGGGTGATATTTATCCACAATGAATTTTATGAAATATGCCATGGGGAGAGATCAAAAGTTGATGTTAAGTTTCAAACGCAATGTTGTATGGAAATAGGATTCCCACTTGATGATGAAAATACAAAAAAAAATTATCGCAAAGGAAGTGATATATTTAGAGCTGTGGATACCTATTTTCAATTGGGATTTAGAACTGGACATGCATGAGATTTGATAGATGAGATCTTCACCCTATGGAAAAATGTTAGTATAAAAAATCAGAGAGTTAAGAAGGCTAAACCATTGATATGTGGCACACGTAAGACAATTTCTGACATAAGAAATCTTCTTGATGATATGACTATAACACATTGGAGATCAATACAAGGAGTGAAGGATGATAAAATTATCATAACTATATTATCACGTGTTAGGTCGAGGTAATTGTCAATGGAAGAAATGTGTGATGAATTTAAAAAGTAAGTCTATTGAGTTATTTTTATTTATGTTAGGACAAGAAAATTAATTTTTTTAGTTTAACATTATTTTTTTTTTATTTAGTCACAAGGTGTATATGAAAATGCAAGAGGAAATGGTCAAGATGTTGAATGAAGAAAGTTGGTATGATGTTAAACTCAACTATCTAGATTCAAGCTCTTCAACAATAATGAAACATTTTTTTGTTGCATTCAAAAATGTATGTTGATTTATTACATTCATATTATTCGTTTGTAAGTAAATTTATTTATATTTTAATATTTATAGATATATAACTATATGTTTTTTGTTTCATTAAAGATGTCAAAGAAGAATGCAGATGGATTTCCTGGAACTTTCAAAATTTTTATTCAAAAAGCCAAGTTTGAAAGAGAAAAAGGAGATGTGTTCAAAATGTTCAACTTGATGACACCCTTGATCACTGCATTTGGAACATGCTCGACATTGTTCAATATAAAGTGATATTAGGTGATTGTGAAAAACTTGCAAGTATTGTTCCTACAAAGGAATACTCCCTAGTTATTGCAGATATCCATCATGGTTATAATATCCAAAACATTGAATATGATATTGAGCCTTATACTTATCAAGCTTTCAATAAAGTGGTTATGGGATTTACTGAAGTTACAACATCACCATTTTGGAGATTTCTAGTATTTCATTCAGACACACAACAAGGATTAGTACAATCAAGCTTCAAGGGGAAAGAAAAAACAAAGATGTGGTTTATTTGGTAAGATATTGAAAGTGTATGATTAGCAATTAAGATTAGAAAACAACTTTATTAATTCACAAGTTAATTGAATTTTCACTTATTTATGTTACAGGCACAAGCCAAATATTCAGAGCTCCAAGAAAGAATCATTTAAATGTGATTTTGAGAGTATACATCTTAAAACCTGGACAAAAGATTATTCTTATTTAATTCTATTATTGTCAATGCAAATGTTGGCGATATTCTTATTAGTATATTGGTATACAATGATATGGTTAGAAAGCTAACATATGAGGAAAACTATTTGAAATGAGAAATTGTTAACATTTATCAAAAACCACAAGCATTAATTAGTTATCTTATAAATAAATTTTCAAATGAAGGAGATTGAGTTTTGGATTTGTTCTCGGGTTCAAGTAAGAATTATAATCTAACATTTATGAAATCATACTTCAATCTTAGATTATTTTTTAATTTATGTCTTTTTATAGTATCTAACTTCATTATTTATTTTGTATTTGGTGATTATGTACAACATTAATGTGTTGCCTACAGAAAGAAAGAAATTTCAGTCATTGAAAGTGACCAAATGCAGTGTAGTTTTATTAAACAAAGAGTTAATGTTATTTCAGCTCTTTTAGATGAAATGCAAGAATTTGGCTTGAGGAAATGAGATTTTAGTGAATCAAAGGTGGAAAATTTGTCAAAGGAACCTCAAGTACCATTAGGAGGAATGATTGGAAAGGATCACTTTGGGGAACTTGTAGATATCAAATAATCAATGGAAGAACAAAATGACACAATAGAACCACAAAATGACGTCGAAGAAGATGATAATGTGTCTGTTGAGAATGATGAATTTGGGATATATGATATTTTTGATTAGTTTAAATATGTCTTTGAAAACGATGCTCAATTTTGCAAATTTTTGATGAGTTATAACTGTAATGATTTGACTTTCATATTTCAAAATAAGAATAAAGATGTATCTATTTTTGTTTTGTGATGAATCTTTTTATTGTTTTATTTGTATGTCAATCACTATACATTGAAATTTTTTATTAAATATTGTCATTTGTTTACTTCAAATGTATAAAAATATGAAAAAAAATGATAATTTTTTATAAAATTTAGACTTTTTTTGTTCAATTATGTCCATAAAAATATTTTATTTGACATGTTATTTAAAGGAATATGTACCAAAATGTATAGGTTTTTTATGATATATGGCTATTTTATATATATATATATATATATATATATATATATATTGAACATAGATGAAAAATAAGCATTTAAAAAAACAATGTGGAAACATTGTGGATCGAAAAATTTAAAATATAGCAAACCACCTAAAAACATGGGGGGTGCTACCAGTATAACCATTTTTAAAAATGGGGTAAAAAATTGGACCCCCCCAAAAACGAGAACTTTGTAGATGTCTCGTTAAGTTGGTAACTGTGTTTTTCCACGTGTCACTCATTTTTTAAATTTTTAGGGGTTCATGTGAACCAATAAAAAAAAGTGTCATGTGTCATTAGTACAGATGACGTGGCATCTGTATGATGACTTGGCAGGTACATGTGGTAGGTGACTAGATGTTGACATGGAAAGTACATGTGACAGGGGACTGGGTAGTGACATGGAAGGGTAGTGACACAAGCAAACAAGTGGACCAATCAAAGAGTTCCATGTGGCACTCTCCGATTAGGAAAATTTGGCTAAGGGAGAGTAACATTTGTTGGGGGATCAAAGGGAGTTAGGCCAATTTTATCCTATTTAAACCTAGCTATGGACCAAAGCAAGCATTTGTTTTCATGTCATATTGGAGCATGTTGCATGGGAGTTCTTGCCAAGTTCTGATTTGTCTCTATTTATGTAAAAGAGGTGTTTATATGTTATATTTGTCTCGTTTTGTGTTCCATTGAGTTCTTGGATAAATGTATAGGGCGTTTATACTCATTTTTATCATAATTTCAAGAGAAATATGATGGTGATGTTATTTTTGTGTAAAAGTGTTGTTTATGAAAGTATTGTCTCAGCTTGAAATGTATGAGACCCATAGTCTTGTTATACGTGCAAAAAGGGATCTTCGGGCACCTATTCAAAATATAGTCGAGTTTATACTCATTCTTCTCAAAATTTTGCAAGGATTTTAATGGTGATCTATATTTCTGGGTTGGATTAGACTACTTGAAGGGTGTCTTCATAATTTGACATTTGTAAAGACTATTTTATTGTAATTTGGCAATTGAGCATTAATAAGAGTGGCATATTTCTCTCTATTTTGGAACTCATTATGTCTGCAAGTTATATTTATTAGTTAATGAAGTTTATAGATAAGTAAAACATTCACATGTTATTTGAAAATAATCAAGTTGATATTCAATTTCTCGAATCTAGTGGGATGTTTATGTGTATTTATGAACTAATTGACATCTATGGATTTTCGAGATGAATTGGTGTCAGAGTTTGTTGATATTTCGAATCAAGTTGGTATCATAAATCATTTTGTATTTTTAGAGCACCCAGCCTAGTGAACCAATGTTCTATTCTCCTCTCTACTCGATTTTCTTTCTCCTATCTTTCTCCTAGACTAGAGAACCAATTCTCTTATCTCATCTTTGCTCTATTGTTTTCTTCTCTATGTTTTTCCCTATGCTCTGTCATTTTCTTCTCTCTCTTCCCTATTAGGGGAGAGAGAGGAAGGGGGATACAAATTAAGAGGGAGAGGGGTAGATGTAGGAGAGAGAGAAAGAGATGGCCAAGACAGAGCAGGGGGTGATGGGTTGGGTAGAGAGAGTGAGAGGAAGAGGGGCGAGAGAGAGGGAAAGGGGGTATATATAGGAAAATATAACAAGGGGAGAGAGTTTGGAAGAGAGAGGGAGGGGGATATAATGAGAGAGAGAGGGAGAGTTAGATGCAAGAGAGAGAGGGATGGGAGAGAGAGATAAAGGGAGGGAGGGAGAGGGCCAACAAGATAAAAAGAGAGGTTGAGAGTGATATGGAGAGATATAGGGAGGGGGTATAGAGAGAGGGAGGAGGAAGAGAAGGGAAGGATGGAGAGAGAAAACAAGAGTAAA
>JASDQU010588378.1:13059-29107 GCA_032191745.1 Picea mariana
TAACATCCAATTTGTAGTTCCAAGCTTTGTATCTATACAGGGACTTTATGGCACCTTCTTATTCCTTTGACTTGTTGTCCATCAATGATTGTAACAATGAGATCCTTCACAGGATATACAAAAAGGTTTAGTTGTTTTGCGAGATTGATATCCACGAAATTGTGTGTACTACCAAAGTATACTAAGATTGTGATATTTTTATTCTTTATGCTTCCCTTGAGTTTCAGTACCCTTGGTTCCATTCATCCTATAATTGCTACAAGCAATATCATGGGGGTTTTGCCTTGAATGCTCTAGTTTTTACCATTGTTCCTTAGATGAGGTAGGGTATACATTACTATAGATGGTCGCACTTCTTCCTTTTGGCTTATATTATGGACCCTTGATTCTTCTTCCTTACAAGTCTACCTAATGCACGTGATTGAAGCTAATAACACCTTTGGTGAATTTTCATCCTCGTCAAACTAACATGTCTTCTTCAGTGAAAACCTCTACTTCCTTCCCATCTATAATTTTGCAATGATACAAATGATTGGATGCACATCTATGACCTGAAGCCCACTTCTCACTGTTGAATATTCAGATTTTCAGATGTGATAGTTATTGCCTTATGATTTCAATACAAAATTTCCTTTCATGCCACAATTATCATAGAATAACTATACACTGAAAATCTCAACTATAACAATGCAACGGAAATAACAAGATCTAGAAATATTAACCATGCACAGTAGACACAAGAGCACAAGAATTTATCCTGGGAAACCCAAACTTGGGAGAAAACCCAACAACCTTTCTTATAGAAGAATTTAGTCCAAGATATTATCAGTACATCACCATCAATAGATCAAAATACCATACAGAGAATGTCCTCCCCAAGCCTAGTGCCTCCAAGAGCTAGCGTCTCAATAGAATAGCCAAGATACAACCAAGAGAGAGCTTCTCCAAGTCTAGCGCCTCTCCAAGTGTGGTGCATTTACCAAGATAACAAGGACTCCAAGAGATAGCGAAAATCTCACCACTGCAACTAACCACTGGCTAGTGCGCACTTGAGGAGAAGAGTTGTGTATTTCCAAATGAAATGACTCTACCTCTATTTATACTTGTCCAAGCGCCTGTCTTTTTTTATGGGGGGTCGACTTCTCTTCCTGGGTCTTCAATTTCACTTTATTGTTTTCTGTCTTTTATTCGTGGAGGCCAACTTCTCTTCTTGGGTCTTCAATTGCTTCCTAAGGCTTCTTTAATGGTCAGACGGGCCTTCTTGTACTTCTTGGATTTCTTCTTTCATACAAAAGTTGTCATTGAGCATGGTTGGGGTAATCTTCTCTGGCATGCACCCAAATTGATGTATACTTCTCCCACATAGCACCTAGAGTCTCTGTCAGTCCTTTTCAAGTCACATGATCAAGGATAGAGACTATACTTGGGCCATTCTCCTTAGCCAAGTCATATGGCCATCTAAGGAGAATGTTTGCCCGATGCTAATACATGGAGAACATCAACACCCTGGGTCATTCTCCTTAGCCAAGTCGCATGGCCATCTGAGGAGAATGTTTGCCCGATGCATATGTACCTCAAGTCTTTGTCGATCCTTGTCAAGTCACATGATCAAGGATAAAGACTACGCCTGGGCCACTCTCCTTAGCCAAGACACATGGACAATCTGAGGAGAATGTCTGCTTGATGTTGCCCAAAACATCAACACTTACCACATCTACAACATTTTTTTTCTTTCCTTTTTACTTCTTCCTTAGAGTTTCCACTAGAGGCGTCTAATTCTTTTTCAACTTCGTATCTATACAATTTTTTATTGTTGCATTTGTGCCCGGGTGACCACTTGTCTCTGCAACATTGGCCCTCCATTCGTCGTGAATAGACCTTATCGAATCTTTGTAATGATGATCTTTCGAATTTATTTTTCACAGCTTTTACCTTACGTTTGGCCTTTTCCATGGTGGTAATATCATGCGTATTTAATTTGTTCTGGATGTGTGGCTTTACTCTAGTCACATAAGATTGGATTATTCAATTTGTTGATATCCCACGTACTTGCATAGCTAGTTCTTCCCAATCACATGTAAATTCGTCCACATTTTCCTTTTGTTGTAGTCTAGGGAGTTCTGAAAAAAAGTCTCCCTCTATGATACCCTGAAATCTTTTAAAGAAATCATTCTTGAATATTTCCTAGCTAATCAAATAGGATGAATTCTTCCACCACATGTACCAATTGTATGTATTGCCCTCGAGTTGTTGGGTGGTGTACTTGATTTTTTCATCATCGTTATCGATATTATAGATTTCAAATATTCATCTGCCTTGTTAAACCATGCCATACCTTGCTTTTCATTTCCATCAAACTTTGGTAGGTCTAATTTTTCCCTCATCGGGTACGCGAGAATTGGTTGATTCGTATAGGGTGGTAAATGGTTGACAACCACTAAGTCGTTAGTAGGCATGCTTGATTATGAGTTAGTCGTACTTGGAGAACTTGGTTGTGAATTAGATGTACTTGAAGAACTCGGTTGTGGATTGGTTGTACATAGAGAATCAACAATGGCCGAAAGCCTTGATATGAGTTCCATTAGTTCGTCATGTTTATTGTTATCTTGTCCCTTGAGTTCTGTTTGTTATTGCTTCAGCACATTATGGTTCTGTGTAATTTTTTACTCTAGTTGGTCATGTTTGTACCGAAATTCCTTCCTGAGTTCTTAATGCCTCGTGGTATTCAAATTTCAGCTTTTGTTGTTCTTCTAATTTCTCCAATCTAGAATTTATAACAGTTAATTTCCTAGTAACTGGAGAAATATTTTTGCACTCAATTTTTACTGAATTAAGTTGCTGCTGTACAGATTAAGAATTTCCTTAAAATTTCCAGAATTGTACGATTGCTATGTTGATGATGGTACAGATAGTGTTGATTAAATGGTCGTGTGGTGGTAAATGTCCTTTGGCGGCTGTACGGCAAGGGAATTCGACTATACAGTGGCCATTGTAGTATCGATAAGAAGCGCATCTGGCAGGAGATTGTACGTAAATCATACAACTGGAAAAACATATAGCATACGACAGCAGATGGTGGTAGATGTAAGCAGCAGCTGGAATGGCAGTGGACTTTACGGAATCAAGATGGCAACTGTACAGCTGGGTACAAGCAGCGGCTACTAATAATAATAATAATCTATTTTTATGGTCACGGCTAAGCCACACCAAATTACTGTATGAGACCCCTTTGTTTGTGGGACAAGGGACCCCCTCCGCCCAGCGATTTGACTGGTAAAGTCTACAGAGTTATACACACCCTACGCCCCAGTAATTATACGACAGTGGATGTCTCTTGGCTCTGATACCACTGGAGTGATTAGCCCATGGTTTGTTTTGCTCAAATATATGAGAAGAATAAAATATAAATATATAATGAATGATAGACAAAGAATGAAGTCCTTTTTACAATGTAAGACCCAAATAAATATTTGTAAAGGGATCACATTGGTACCTTTTATGAAGGATAGTCTTTTCCTTTTTTTCCGGAGAAAAAAAGCACTTATATTCATTTGCGGTGAATATACATGTTCCAACTGTTCATCCAACTGTTGTTAAAAACATCACAGTCCATCTGTCCAAAAGTCTATTCCTATAGGTGTCTGCTAACCAACTATTCCCAATTCTGTACTCTGTCTTTATACAGTGGGGACATTTTGACTATTCTTCCTTGTCAACAAAAAGACATCATATATCAACATTTTTACATCAGAAGAAAAAAATACATAAACATAGAAGATCCCAAGAGAAGCAGTGACCCAAACTCGTTTCTCAAAGGCGTACCTCCATAGCCTCTGTTTCGAACTTTCGACTACATCATGAAATTCATATAAGCTAAAAGTACCCAGGTTTAACAGCACAGCATCCTTTGATAGTTTGTCTGCCTTGGAGTTCAATTCTCTCAGAATATGGTGAAAAGACAGCCAACTAAAAGAATTGAAAGTTTCTCTACTCTCCCTCATGATGGGTTCAAGCCTGATGTTCCGAATGTTGATTTTATTCATAGCCCAGTCTATAACCATCTTGGAGTCAACAAAAACCCGGAGTCTTTGGATGTCATTTTCCTTTGCAGCCTCAAGGAGATTCCAAAGTCCGATGAGCTCAGCCTTGTTGTTTGTGTTGAGTTTTGTACCTTGGGAGGTGTTCCCCATGTGTTTCTGCTCTCCTAGACACATGTGGGATGGACTATACACTTTGTGCCTCGTACTTTTGTCTAATTTCACCTTGACTTAGGAGTTTTAAGTCAAAAGTGAAATTTAGTTATTTATGCCTAAAATGACTATTAATTCACTTTGTGGGTGAATTAGAGACATAAAGTGAACTTAGGAAACTTAACCCAAAGTGGGTTATTGACTTAGATACTTTTGGTGAGATCTCAAGCATTGATTAGATGGGAGATGAGATGATCTCATCCATTGGTTTCTTAGGTTTCCTTATGCATGTTCAAGAGGGGCACAAAGGGTGAAGGAGAGGATCATTCTTCATTTGCTCACTTGGAGAGGAAGACTTGGAGCATTGAGATGAGGTTTGTTGCATGAGGTTGCTAGAGCTTGGGCGCATGCTTTCATGGAGGGAGGCATTCAGCTTCTAGCATGGTTATTTACTGAGGAGGCTTCATTACTGTGGAGGGCGCATTAGTTGTGGGGAGGACTTCTAGCCATCAGATTGCAGTGAGATTAGTTGCAGAGGGAGGCCATCCAACAGAGCTTCATTCCTGTGGAGGGGTTTCCAGATCTAAGCTCACAGTTTGCTTCTGGAGCAGTTTCAGTGGATTTGAGAGCTTGTATGTGGGGCACACCTGGATCTTTTGGACTTGTGTTTCAGCCTAGATCAGGCTGCTATTGTATCAGGTTCATCTATATTTTGTACTTGTTGTATTCCATCTTCTGCTTTCCTCATATATAGGCCTATATTCCAAACTGGTTTTCCCCGGAGGGGGTTTTATCCAGGGTCACGTTGACCAAAAATACATGTGTACAAAAATGCATGTGTTAGTCTTTTAGATCTGCTTATTTTCAGCTGTAAAGATCTTTAGGTGTGTTGTATTTATTTTAGTATGCATGTGTTAACTTCTGGTTACTAAAACTACATGTTAGAGCACCTAAAATTGTAAATACAACCATAACAAATCAGCAAGAAGTTCTTGGACTGTTGGATGTCCTAAAACAGCAGCAAACACTTTACATAACAATTGAAACTTAGAGCCAAATTGTGGTCAAATACAGACCCAGTTGGCAAGCTTGATAGGACCTGAAAATCTTCAGTTTGATCCGAGACCTGGGGCATAACAGATATGAATGTAGTAATTGTGGGATAGGAAAAGAACCACCCCCACCCCGCATCTCGGGGGGTGTCCCTGGCTAGCGCCATCGAAGTAACCCCAAGGGGTCTCATAATCAATAGTAGGCAGAATGGGGAACCTTGGGTTTTTGAGGGTCGGGTCTTCTATGAAAGCAATTGCTTGTGACAGAGTAATGACAGCAACAAATAGTAGGAGGAACATCCTTTTTTTTTAAAATGGTATGGTTGTTGGCCCACCAGATATTAGAGATCAGCAAGTTGGGGAGGCCTGCATATAATTTGACAGATCGGTCTTGGATCCAAGTCCTGTAACATTATTCCAGTGTAAAACCATTCTAGACCGACTTTGCCCCAAGCTTGTGCTTGATTTCTGCAGTGAATTGATCTGCATAGGAGCAAGAGATGAATAGATGAGCAATGGATTCTAAGGAGAGTTTACACAAAGGACATCTACCAGGGCCGATCCATCCTCTCTTTAAAAGATTGTCCCAGGTTAGAAGCTTGATGTTTAGAGCCAGCCAAAGGGTGAGTTTACATTGGGTAGGGGCTTTAAATTTCCATAACAGCTTCCACCACCACTTTAAATCTACTCCCAGGAAATGGGTCTCTTGCTAGGCTTTGTAGCCCAGCTTCGCAGTGCAAGAGCCATCAGTAGAGTTATAGGACCAACACAGGGAGTCTTCCACCTTTGGGTTAATAGTCACATAGCTCCCACAGAGTAATTCTAAGAAATCGTCCCATTCTTGGGCAAGATCAGCTGTAAGGTCCAGCAACGTCACGGATTTCCATCCAGCACGACCTCTCAATTGAGGGAGTTTTGCATAAGCGTCTACCAACGTGTGAAGGCCACGGGCCCTGAGGGCCACAATAAGGGGGGTAGAGAGATTAAAACGGTTTCCAGAACCCACCCAGAGATCTTCCCCCAAACGCACCATCCTACCATCACCCACTTTCCAAGCCGTCCATGGACCAACCAAAGCGAAGGCTGACACAAAGGCTTTCCATACTAAGGAGCCAACACTCGATTTATTGGGTGTCCCAAACCACTCAGCGATAGATTTTCTGAGAAAATATTTAGAGTTCATGACTCGGACCCACAGAGAGTTTCCTTGAGTCAGGCGCCAAAGATTCCTTCCTCCTAAGGCCTTTGTGAAGGGCCAAATATCTTTTAACCCCCAGCCACCCATCTCTTTTGAAATGGCGATTCTTGACCATCGAGCTAAGGGAATGCTTTGTGGGAAGTGTAGTCCAACCCAAAGATATTGGAAGCAAATTCTCTTGATCTTCCAGAGGACCCCTTTTGGGATGGCCATGAATGAGTTCCAATAGACCGATATGCTCTCAAGGACAGCCTTAATCAGGACCAGCCTGCCTCCTCGAGAAAGAGTCATGTTCACCAAGACCATGATTCGGGCCTCAATTTTCTTAATAAACCAAGCCCAATCCTCTTTCTTGTAACAATCCGGCTTAAGCTGGAAGCCCATATATTTCAGGCCATCTGAGATAGGGAGATAACGAGCAGGCAAGAGGTTTGTGATGTGGGTTTTGTCCGACTCCGAGCAATTGTTCAATATGATGTTGGACTTGTCCATATTTATTACCATACCTGTGGCCTTACAGAAAACATCAAGTATCTTCTTGAGGATGCAAGCTTGGGCCACCATCCAGAAAATACTGCAGAAAATATCGTCAACAAAAAGTAAATGTGTGATGCTTTCTAAAACTGAAACCTTAATGCCTCTAAGATCATTGTTGTGGCTCGCTTCCTTGAGAAGTCGACTGAGGGCTTCTGCCACCACCAAGAAGAGAAAAGGGGATAGTGGACAGCCCTGTCTTAGCGCTCTAGAGACTTTGAAGAATAGAGAGGGAGGGCCATTTATGAGCACCGCAAACGTTGGACTATTTAAAGAGCCCAAAATCCAATTGACCACCGAAATATATATACACATCAAAATCATCGAGAATCTAGATCACCAACAATAGCATATGTTGAATCCTTTGAATCATCCTCATTGTTTGCTGCATAGGTACCCTCAAATTCTTGACTCAAATGCCCTTGAAGGTCTAGGACCAACACCACTATCACCCACCTATGGTAGTTGAAGCAACTCCAAGTCCATCCAGCTGAAGGAGAATATTAAAGTTTGTGATAGAAGCCAATATAATGGTAAAATCCATCTCTGACTTGGAGCTACTACTTTGTATAAACACCCCACCCTGAGAATGTCTCACTCTACCACATAATACACATGCCGAATTAGTAATGCCAGCTTTGTGCAACCTACTCTTGACAGCCAATCCTTGATGAAGCAACAACCACCCCCGAACTTTATGTTTGAAGGAGGCATAAGCCTTCGAAATGGACTAACACCTCCTCAACCATTGCTCCACCAGATCTCCAAGACCCCATCTTTTATTTAAGTGGGTTCCGAGGTCAGAGGAGTATCTAATCATCTCATAAAATCAAAGATCCTTTGTCTCATAGAAATAAATAGACTTCCTACACCCCCATCTCCAATCCCTCCATACTAGGCCTTACCCAAGCCGTAACGTCTCGGGCCATCAACCTCTACCGGGTAACACTACCTAAACAACTTTATCTTTTTCCAACTATCTCTGATACCATTTCGTGACATCCCCGACCCTAAACCAACAGGCCAGACCATGCCACCAAATAACCTTTTTGCTCTGATACCATTTATGAATTCATATGTATGCATATCTATCTAATGCAAATTAACAGTTATATCATTCTTTTCATATCATTATTCATGTGGAAATAATCATTAAAAACGTATTGACAATATATGCATACAGACGGCATATTCTAACCATACACAGATTAATGCAAAAATAACAGTAAGCCTACACATACAACATATACAATATATCCAGGGATTACTCATCAATTATAAAACATGTACAATTACACAACATACAATCAACAGAGATTTGGTACTTATCTTTCAATAGATGACCACCAACTGCGTGCAAACCTTCCACGAACCTCCCAACCTTAGACCACGTTGCTCATCTCGCTCAGTAGTGGGTCACCCCTGAGCTGGGACTAAACTCCACTAGGCAAGGGATTCCTAGGCTAGGTAAGGACAACGGGAAGGTCGCATAGATCAACAAGAAGGATTTTCTCCCAGGGCCAACTCACACTAACAACATACAGCCTCTCATTCCCCACATTCCTGTCCCACCCCAGGAAGTGTGCCCCTTCTTTGCTCAACAGTCCTTCGCTGCCCCGCTTTCCTTCTAGGGCTTCAGCAACAGGCTGAACAGGAATTCTCCAAGCACTATAGCTGCAATTGGGCTCCCTCTGGGAAAACACTTCCCCAGCAACCTCTCTCACCTAGAGAGAGTTGCTTGCAAGCCTGACAACCTACTTCTTCAATCCACGGGCCTGACAACCCGCCTCTTCAAACCAAAGGCCTGACAATCTACTTCTTCAATCCAGCAACAAAGCCAATTCCAGAAAAGGTGATGGCAACAACAAAGCTCAGTATAGAACAGATGATGGCATCAAGTCACGCTCAGTCAAGGAACTGTGTGGGTTGTAACAACAAACCGTTAAGGCACAGCACGGCTTAGGCAAGGTACGAGGTGCGTCGGGCTTCACGAGAGACACACGGGATAACTCAAGTACGACTGCAGGATTCCAAAGGTGTGTGCTAGATACATAGGCGATGATGATGGAGAACTGGTTCAATGCGTGAATCCTGGTGAATCGGGAAGGGTGACAAACCTCCAAAGAATTGTAAGGGTCATGAGGAAACTCGAAACTGGTCCAGACGCAAGGATGGGGAGCAACACCAGAATGGGAAGCGAACCCCAACGAGCTGGATTTCCAGCTATAACTGCATACGCCCAGGTCGACACTTGTCTTCCTGCAGCTGCATGAGTTCCACTTAGCACTCGTTCCCTTTCTAGGAAATTAGGACAACACGACTTATGTCAGCCATAGCCTTTGGCAAATAATAATAAAATATTATTCCTTTAGAGGTAAGCCCTCTAGCATAGCCCCTAGGCCTAGACACTTACCCCCCTCCCTTACCCTACCTAGTGGAGTTTAGTCCCCCCTAACTCTTTCTTCGTGGTCGGTTTACACGCAACAATGTAATTTTATTAATGATATGTGCATTTACATATACAAAGATCAGGCTCATAGCCTTAAGCATCTAGGCTCTCCGACCTAATAAACATATAAGTCTTCAATTTATAAACACTTGGCTCACCAGACTATAAACATAATTACAATTCAGCAAGGGCTCGGCCTTGGGATGTTACAATCCCCTCCCCTTATTTTTGCACTGTCCATAGTGCAACTTACTTACACAACAAACAGCAAGATTTCCAAAATCTACAAAAAGATGCGGGTATTCTGCCCGCATAACATCTTCATGCTCCCATGTTGCGTCCTCAGGACCGTACCAGGTCCACTGAACTTTTACAAGCCCTATGGCTCAATTTCGGAGCTACTTGCTTTTTCAGTCCAATATAAGCACCGGATGCACCTGAAAAGTGCTTTCCTGCTCCACCTGAATCACATTCCAATCAATAACATGATTAGCATCAAGTACATATTTCTTAAGCAATGACACATGAAATACATTATGTATTGACATGCATGCAAGCAATGCAACCCTATATGCTATTGGACCAATCCTCTCTAGGATTTCAAATGGCCCATAATATCAAGCTGCCAACTTTGAACAATTTCCCAACTTCAGGAAGCTTCGGTTGGCCTTCACTCTCAGGAATACATGATCCCCTACTTTAAATTCCCTGTGAGTTCTGTTCTTATCAGCATAACTTTTCTGCCTGTCTTGGGCAGCCTTCAAATTATGCTTAACATTCAGCATTTGTTCTTCCATTTCCTTGAGCAACTCTGGCCCAACCACTGTCCTATCAGCTGGGTTGTCCCAGCTTACTGGGGTGTTGCACTTTCTGCCATAAAGTGCTTCAAATGGGCTCATCTTGAGTGATGCTTGATACCCATTAGTTTAGGCAAATTCTACCAAGTGTAGATAATCCTCCCATTTAGATGGTTTGTCCATCACATACATCCTTAGCATGTCCTCTATCACTTGGTTCACCCTTTTGTTTGCCCATCCGACTCAGGATGATATGTTGTACTGAAGTTCAGATTTGTTCCGAACCCCTTCAATAACCCCTTCCAAAACTTTGAGGTAAACTTTGGGTCTCTGTTAGACACAATTGTCTTGAGTACGCCATGCAAGCGTGCTACTTCCCTCATATAAATATCAACAACATTAGTTGTTTTATGAGAAGTATTCATAGAAATGAAATGGGCAACTTTAGTAAGCTTGTACACCACCACCATGATTGCATCATGTTGCTTGCTTGTTCTGGGCAATCCTGTGATGAAATCCATTGTTACAAATTCCCATTTCCACTCAGGAATGGGTAATGGTTGTAGTAAACCAGCTGGGTGTCTATGCTCAGCCTTTACCCTTTGACATTCCAAACATTTGGCAATAAAATCAGCAATCTCCCTCTTCATGCCTAGCCATTAATATTGGTTTTTGACTGCTGAAATTGTTTTCTGATATCCTCGATGTCCTGCATAAGGCACCTTATGCATTTCTTTTAAAATCACACTCCTTAATTCAGAAAAGTTGGGTACATAAACTTTGCTTCTGTATAGGAGGATTCCATCAGTTCCCAATTCATAATCCTCAACTTTCTACTGCATTTTACCTTGCTGCAATTTTGTTACTAATTCCATGTATTGCAAATCTGATTTTGCAGCCTCCACAATTCTGTCTTTCAAATCTGATTGGTACATGCTAATGGCTGTAGCATAAAACTCATGCACTCTTCTACTGAGTGCATGAGCCACTTTGTTCTCTTTCCCCTTGATATGCTTTATATCAAAGTCATATTCACTGAGAAACTCTAACCATTTGCTTTGCCTGGCATTTAGAGTTCGCTGATCAAACAAATACTTCAGACCATTATGGTCTCTCCTCAGCTCAAACCTCTTTCCCATGAGGTAGTGCCTCCACTTCTTCAAAGTGTGCACTATGGTTGCCAACTCCAAATCATGAGTGGCATAGAGCCTTTCATGGTCCTTCAACTTCCTTGATTCATAACATACAACAAGCCCATTTTGACTAAGGACTCCACCAAGTCCTTCTTTACACGCATCTGTGCAAACTACGAAATCTTCATTTGGATCTGCAATCCTCAGAATTGGAGCACTGGTTAACAGTTGCTTCAATTGTTGGAAGCTTCTTTCACATTCTTCTATCCATTGAAATTTCTTCCCCTTCCTTTGCAAGGAAGTGATGGGGTGAGTTATTCTTGAAAACCTTGCAATGAATCTTCTGTAGTAACCAGCTAGACCCATGAAGGATTCGACTTCTATCACATTCTTAGGTGTTGTCCACCCTTTAATGGCCTCTATCTTTTCAGGGTCCACTGCTATCCCATCCTTTGAAATGATATGCCACAAGTAGTGAATTATTTTTTTGATAAAATGGGCACTCGTTCAATTTGGCATATAGCGAATGCTCTCTTTGCACTTGCAACACCATCCTCAAATGATGCTCATGCTCTTCTTCTGACTTGGAATATACAAGGATGTCATCCAAAAAACAATGACAAACTTGTCTAAATATTCTTGGAAAACACCATTCATTAAGCACATGAAAACATCTGGTGCATTTGACAACCCAAATGGCACCACTGTGAACTCATAATGACCATACCTTGTCCTGAAGGAGGTCTTGCTGATATCTTCCTCTTTAATCCTTACTTGAGGGTATCCTAACCTGAGCTCTATATTGGAAAATATCTTTGCATCCTTCAATTGATCAAAGAGATCATCAATCACTGGTAAGGGATACTTGTTCTCTATAGTCACTTTATTCAACTGTCGGAAATCGATACACAATCTCAATGTCCCATCTTTCTTTTTCACGAACAAAACTGGGGCACCCCAAGGTGACACACTTGGGCATATATACCCCTTCTTCAGAAGTTCTTCAAGCTGCATTTGCAACTCCTTCAGCTCTGGTGTACTCATTCTGTAAGGAATCCTTGACACTGGAGCTGCTCCAGGCATTAAATTTATAAAGAAATCAATATCTCTTTGGGGGTAGTCCGAGTACCTCCTTGAACACATCTTCAAATCTTCAAGGACTACATGATCCTCCAAATTTGGCACCTTATCCTTAAGAGTCCTTGACACTGGAGCTGCTCCAGGCATTAAATTTATAAAGAAATCAATATCTCTTTGAGGGTAGTCCGAGTACCTCCTTGAACACATCTTCAAAATCTTCCAGGACTGCATGATCCTCCAAATTTGGCACCTTATCCTTAGGTGATTCCTCCATATGGGTTGCAAATATTTGATAGCCTTTCCTGTAGCATTTCTTTAGCTGCATTGCTGAAATTTCTCTGATAGACACTGCCCAAGGAATTCCTTGGATTGTTCTCTAATTTCCTTCCTCATCTAGGCAAGTGAATGCCTTGTTACGATAGTCTAAGATGGCATGGTATTGATCTAATCAATCCATACCAATTAGGTAGTCATAAGAACCTAAAGGCAAGATGTTCAAATATTCCCTTGTGCTCAGTCCATTCATGTCCAAAAGACATGTCTCAACCATCTCATTGACTTTTCTTTTGGCTCCAGTAGCCAGCTGCACCAACCAAGATTTTCCATGCTTGTTTCTTGGCAAATGCAAACTTTCCACCATCTTAGGATCTATATAACTATGACTAGCTCCTGAATCAATTAAAATAGTAATGGTTTGGTTGTTGATCATACCTTCCACTTCAATCATATGTGATTGATACTCTACTTGCTTGTTGTCCAAGGCTGCATAGATCCTTGGTATATTTCTGCCCATGTCCCCCACTGTTTCAGCGCGCTGAACATTGTGAACAGCTCTCACTTTGTCACTTCGGTGAGGACAATCTCTAAACATATGATCACCTTTACAACCCCAGCATTGAATAGGTTGTTGCCTTGGCCTTTGACCACCTATCTCAATGTTTTGGGTTCTCTAGAAGTTGGTTGTCCCTGAGGATTATTTCTGAAGAATGGTGGCTTAATTCTCTTCTTCCTCTGATCCGATCTTGAATTTCTTCTTGTCTTCCCAAGCTATTTGGAATGTTGGTCATGTAGGCACTTAGCTCGCCTTATGGTCTCCTCCAATGTTTTGGGATCATCATATTGTATTTTGTCACTGATGAATGGTGGCAAACCACTCAAATACCTCTGAATCTTTACTGTCTCATCCTTGATGAAAGAGACATACTTCAGCAATTCTAAAAACCTTCTTTCATACTCATCAATGGACATACTTCCCAGCTTGAGTTCAAAGAACTCTTCATTTTCTTATCATAGTACATCTTAGTCAAGTATTTCTTTTCAAAATACTTCTTGAATTCCCTCCAAGTAACATTTTTCTCTTTAATATGTTGCACCTGCACAAGTTGATCCCACCACATGGATGCCTTTCCTTTGACTTGATAGATGGCAATTCTTCCTTCTACATGCGAAGAATAATTATGCAATTGAAAATACTTTCTCATGCCCAGCAGCCATGTCTCTGCATCTTCATCCTTCTTGTGCTCCCCATCAAACGTAGGAGGTTTGATTTTGTTCATTTCTCCTCGTAGCTCATCCACCCCAGACCTATTATGCTTCCTAACAGGGAATGGACTTGAGTTGTCGTATGCTCTCTTATTGGAATGCCTCGGGGAGTGTTGGTGATGCTTGCTATCACTTTTTGTTCTTCTGTGACTTCCTGGTTTTCTTGAGCCACTCTCCTCATCCAATTTCTTTTCTATTCTTTCAAGGCTCTGCATCAACTTTATGTTGAATTTGTTAGATTATTGAATGTGCTCGTTTAACCATAGACAATATAGCAATATTGTCACCCAACCATAGGCCGAAGCCAACCCCAAGCACCTTAACCTTGATAGAGAATGATTCTGGAAGCAAACAATAGACAACCAAGGCTAATGCATAAAGATAAACCAAGACTGATCAAAAAGTCCAACCATAACCAATAGAAAGTCCGAGCCTAAACCAATAAACCAGATTGCGGCAGCTGCCGGCTACAGCTGCTACCCAGACTTGCGCACTAGCCCAGTTTTTGCAGTGCGGACTTCTTCCTAGCTGAAATTCTGAGCAGTGTGTATAAAATGAGGTCTGGCTACTTGTATTTATACTGTTTCCTGAGCTGTCTGGGCCAACTTCTCATTCTGGAGACTAAATACTTAATATTAATTATTTCCTTGAGTCGACTTGTCTTCTAGGGTTATGTTCAATGCTTTAGGGTTACTTCTTGCTTTCCGGAATATTCTATTCTTGTCAGGGTTACACATGGAGGTAAATACCTCCCGCATCTACCATAATATCAACACTCCCTCCTAGCTAGGGAGGTATTGAAGGCAATGGTCTTGAGCACAAACATACCATTCAACCGGTAGCATCATCATAGTCGTATAGACTATCTCATGATTAGATCACGAGCACCATCATCACTATCAGTGTCATCTGACAACATCAACTGCATCATCTCTCGAAACCATACTCCATCTAAGTAAACAGACATGACGCTAAATAAGTCACTCTTTCCAAGGAGTGATACAAAAACCATTCTTTAATCTGGACATATGTCCTAGAAGAATAAATGTCCTGGACCATTTTCCATCTGGAGAATGTCTGTTCATCAGTACAATGATCATCCATCTAGCTTATGATCATTTTTAACACTACTGATAGTCTACAAGGCAATCAGAACAATGTCATTCAATAGAACACAACTGTGTCTATCCATAGTAGCACATAACTACAATCCAGTGGTACACTACCACACCAAGTAGCACATAGCTACTTAATCAGTGACACATAGTCACAACCAATGGAACACATCCGCCACAGTAGCATACATCTATTGTCCAGAGACATACAGTCTCCATAGCATTTATCATTTGATATCAACCTACACAGAAAAACAATGTCATGATATAAACCGAGTCATCTAGGCCATTCTTCCACTCACATCTGTGAGATCTGGAAGAGCATCTGCCCTTAGAAGGTAAAACATCAGTCATGATCTACTGGACTATTCTTCTCAAGCATAGAAGAATAATTGTCCTAAGTTTTTAGCCTGGATGATTCACCTATTTGGGCTATTCCTCCGGCACTGAACAAAGTGGAACCTGGAGAGAATGAGTCTGCCCTAGGGAATGCATGTCCCTGATTGTTGAACCTGTACCATTCACCTATCTGGGCCATTCCTCCGGCACTAAACAAAGTGAAACCTGGAGAGAATGAATCTGCCCTAGGGAATGACTATCCGAACCATTTCCTAAGGAAATGACTGTCGTGCACCAACCTCCAAAACGGACCATTCTTTTCGAAGAAGACTTCTTCTAAAGTCAAACTGAACACGTGTTGTTTTTCATGGCTGCTACCATTGATGGGAACATGGATAGATACTTCATAATCTTCAATGGATAATATTATTTAGGATTAGCTACCTCCTAATCCTTGCTTCATGCATGAATGCATGCTCTTCTTTTGGAATTATATAATTGGCTCCCTCCATCTAGGAGAGTCCACACTTTCGTCTGCATCCTTATTACCTTCTGCAAAGTGTCACAAGTCTTTTTCTAATTTCCTCTTGATTGCTGACTTCTTTCTGTTTTTACTTCT